>JAWWEQ010034762.1:0-20793 GCA_035583055.1 Torymus tubicola
TTGTGATATTGCAGGATTGTATGATAGTACATGGCATAGAAGAGGCTACCGGTCACTGCATGGTATTGGCATCGTAACCGACAATCTCACAGGACTTGTTGTAGACTTTCAAGTGTTATGAAAATTTTGTTTAAGCGGCTCTATTGCTGCTGTTTCATTTCAGCCAAACTCTGAAGAATTTATTAAATGGGAAACAAACCAGAATTTCTCAAGAGAGTGTGAAATAAATTTCACAGAATCTTCAGGGGCCACGGAAGTGAAAGCAGAAAAAATGGTTAGGCTATCCGGATAAATTTAACTCTTGGGTCAAAGCATGCGAAATCGAAAATATTTCGTAAAATACAAACATAGACACGTACGAAGATTTTTACATGGTGTTGCCGAGCAACAGTAGTATGTGATACTTTCCCGATAACACAACTAGCTGCTTCACGACACACTTACCACGCGAGATCAAATTACACGGGGAATGACTCGTTGGGCTGGTGGAAATTCACATACCATGCAGTATCGTACATTTTCAAGAAGATGAAACAGGTTTGCCACGTACGACGGAGCGCCGCTCATAGAGGAAAAATATTGTAATATACCTTTTGGAATTTATGATTCACTCTCGGAGCTGGTGGACGCGATAAACAGTTCAAACGAAACCTATCGTCATCAAATGCTCGAACTTATTATGCAATAACACGCAAGTGTAACTGTTTGCAGCTACGCGAGACTCATTTGAATGAAAAACTTCGACGCATACTCGGTTTCGATGAAAGCTCTGAAAAACAAATGACGCCTTTTACGACTTTAAACATTGAGAGTAAGAGGGTCATAGTCGCCGCGAGACCTGCATCGCTCTCTCGAGCCATTCCAGACCAGCTGTATGTTTACATAGATATCTGTGAACCCTACACTGTAGGCGACACTCAGGCTGCCCTCTTGCGCATCGTTTCGATGGATACTTTTAAATTCAGATATGGCTGCACCATTGTACAGCGCTTTGCACCCGCTCACTATATATCACTTCTCTATTATAATTTCAAGAATATTGTTATAGATATAAGAGACCAATACGGACACCGTATACCATTCGAGTATGGTATGTTGACGGTAACGCTACACTTTAAGCGCAGTCGGTAACATGGCTCATTACGTACGCTATTACGACGAACAGGTTGGTGCCGGTGGTGTGAGAAACGTTTTCACCGGTTCGACATTTCAGAGGGGGCGCGGTGTAGGTGCTTCGCTAGGTGGCCTCTTTCGACGTATTCTACCGTACGTTGCGAGTGGCGCTAGGACTGTAGGCAAGGAGGCGTTGCGCGCAGGTATAAATGTACTCGATGATGTTGCCACCAGCGGTACTAATTTCAAGGAGGCTGTGAAGACAAGAGCCCGAGAATAGGGTCGTAATCTCAAGCGTAAAGCGGCTGAGCGCGTTCAATGGAAATCGCACACTTAACCCTTTCATCTTTCAATATTTCAACATAAATTATCTCTCCCTCTAAGTCGATCGCGTACAAATTCCGAGTAAACCGTTACAACCACGATTTACCGAAAATAACGCATCCTTTATCGAAGCTTTTCAAATGCTCTACTCTGTCACAGGTATACATTTCCTTAACGAGGCCCTAGGCATAAATAGATCCAATTACGCACAGGGCTATTTTCTCACAGCTTTCGATCTCACGCCTGATTTATCGGTTCACTGTCACACGCATTGGAATCTCGTTCGCTCTGGCAGTGTACGTATTGAAGTGGGTTTCGATGTGGCCCCAACGACTACAATAAATTGCATTGTCTATGCCGAGTATGATAACATTCTCGAACTCGTCTCTGTACGACAAATATTATTGGATTTTAGTGCCTAAGTGTTGACAGCACCACTTGAACAGTCACGCACCTTGGTGGCGGCGGCTACTGCAGTAGAAAGTGGGGGTTAAGCAGCCTAGACGCCGATGCACAGCATTCTAGCGCGTCACTTCACTTTTTTCTTACACTCTGCAACACATGCTTTTGCACAATCGACATATACTATGTAATCGATATTCAAGGCTTTCGCGGCGCTGAGAAAAAAATTTTGCCAAAAGAGGTTGCGATTGCTTGTCTACAAAAAAAAATTCCCCATCATTGGATAATACAAACACCATGCAGTTTCGACGACTTGCCCGAAGACGTTAAACAGACCAATTCTTACTGTGTCATTGATATTCATGGGGTTCATTTCATAGTTCGAAGGTGAGGTGAATATTCGCCAATTGCATCGATAGCTCTACAATATCGCACGTGTATCAAGAAGAATTTACGAGCGCGGTGAGGAGAAGGCAGGCTACATCGAGAAAGAAGACGTATATGCAACTTGGAGAAATACGACTCTCCAACATTTGCAAAACTCAAGAATCTGTGTCCAGACAATACCATATGCGTTACGCATTCGATGAAAACATTTCGGAATAAATAAGATTTTTGCGCTCTATACAAGGCTATTCAAATAAAAAAATGGCTACTCTGGATACTACCCGAAGACTGGCGAACTATTCCGAGGGAAAGAGTACAGAGTGAAATGTACTTTACGTCGCTTAACGAGTATCAGTATAAGGAGAAGAAAAAAGCTCTGCGGTAAGTCTTTTTGGTGCCATCGAGAGTTTTCGTGAACTTTCACCGGGTGGAAGAATCGTGAGTGAAACGGGGAATCCGAGATGACATTCATCCCGAACTCACGCGTCACCCGCGGTAGAGATGTGAGAGAGTGATCCCACCTCGCCGACGACAGATACGTAGGAAGTCTCCCTTCTCGCTAAAGGATACGCGTCCACTCCCAGGATCTCGGTGATCCAAGGTTAGTGCCTGCAGGCCCTGTATGAAAGTGAAACTCTACCCCGAAACGCGAAGTAGAGAGCGGCGGAGACGTGCCGTGCACCACCTCTCCGTGTATGTATGTACGCGTGACTACCGGAAAGCAGGTGACTAGCGAGGTTGCATGGCCTAGTGAGAGTGAATAGCGCGGCGCCTCTTAAGGAGGTTAGTGCGATATGCGGTTTTCTTATAAACTCCTTCAAATTTAAAAAAAAATACAATTAAAACCATCATACGAAACATATTAAAAGTTCAAAAGACCTATCTTCACCGAAACTGAGATATGGCCTGTCAAAGTTTCGAATTTTAACACGTGAAAAAACTAACGTTTTACTCAATAACTCGATAAGATTTCTTAAGAATCTCCTAAAAATTAAATATATTATTAATGACTACTATTAAAAGAACATACCGAAATTTCAGAAAGCCTAGCTTCATGGTTTTTGAGATACAGTGGTTTAAAATACGTAACTTCGGACTAAACGACACCGCGCGTGCCTTTGTTTGTGTAAACAAACGGAGGCGTGTCTGTGTATGTGTGTACACAGATGACGCGGCTTCAGGTGTATGTATACACAAATGGAACGGCGCTGTGTATGCGTGTACAGTTACGCGTAAAATTTGAAGAGTGGGGGTTAGCAGGTAATATGCAGCGCTCGCGGATCTAACCCGCTATACTTTTCACTCTTACGTTACCGCACTAACCCCCTTAACTCTGTTGTATTGCTTTTCACTGAGAATACATGTTATTGTGTGATAGTCATCCTGATAGTTCGCGTTCTGTCATTTATCTCCGTCCACTTTCTTCCGCCGTTCCTATAGAAAGTATCCCATTTTAATCGCCCACCCCCAAAAATTGGCAGAAGATGTACTCGGAGAAAAAAAAATGATAAATACAAAAGATTTAGGGTTGAAGGAGGGTCACCTAATGGTACCAACAAGTTTAACCTTGAACGCAATTTTCAAGCAAAATGTTTTTTTTTAATGGGAACCACTATTTTTGACCCCAGAAATGGAAAGAGCAGAAAATTTTACGTTCAGAGAAGTACTCTCACAAATTATCTGCTTTTTCCATTTCTGGAGTCAAAAATAGCAATTTCCATTAAAAAAAACACTTTAACCTTCAAATAACCTTGAAAATTGCGTTCAAGTTCAAAGTCGTTGGTACCATTAGGTGGCTCCCTTTGAACTCTAAAATTTTTGTATTTATCATTTTTTCTCCGAATTCATGTTCTGCCAATTTTGGGGGGTGAACGATTAAAATGGGACACTCTGTATATACCGCGGATACTGTCGCTTACGCGGCAGCGCCGATTTTTTCGACGATCATTCGAGCACCGGGCTCTTGCGTATTTCTCCCCAATTCTAGGAAACGCGTAGCATTTCACACGCCCTCATAAAATCCCGGGTAACTTCCGTGTTACCCTGTTGTACACGGGAAGCGAACCGGCAACTCTGCCCGAACGCCGCTCGAGCCGCAACGCGGGTTTCCATCGTCCTCGACGAACAACATCGCTGAGGAGGCACACACGTTGCGTAGTAGTGGCAGCGTGAGAGAGAGAGTATCAAGGTGAGTTTTCGGCGTTGCCGAAAATTCTTTCTCTCGTCCCGAAAGTATTTGCTCTGTTACAAATAATGCTATTTTTTACTTTGGCAGTCGCATAAGAGGTAAGCAAATCTACATCAACTCTACATACACCCTTAAGGGTAGAGTACAGTTGAAAAAAAAATTTTTTTTAAATAAAATATAAATTGTCATAGATTAACATATTTAGCACAAAAAAATAGAATTTTCTGCCACTTTTGATGGATTTTTATGCATTATATTTGGATTTATCCCGAAAACTACTATTAAAATAGTAGTAGTCTCAAAATTTTTTGCATCTTCGTGGGCTTCTAAGTTTATATTTGTAGTACGGAATACTTAAATAGTTTAGCCATACAATTGATTTAACAATATTATTTTTTATACAGTCAAATTAAGTAAATTTATAATAAAAACAATCAAAATTTATTAAATTTTAATAACATTTTAATCTTGGAATAAAACTCAAAAAAACAAATCAATTCTACGTTTATAAAAAACGGTTTCTAAATTAGTTTCAGAATATGTACAAGAAAAATCAGTAAGGTGCAGAAAACTTTGAGACGCAGGGAACATATTGAATATCATCAAATTAAGGTATTAAAAAATGCATTTAAAGGTAAATATAATTTAAAAGTAAGACTTACCCCTGGTGATAGGTTTGGTTATAATTACTGCCTTTTTTTAACTTAAAAACCTGCTGCCTGATAAAAGGAATCTTTCTTTTTTCTTCTGAAGCTGTCCGTATTTTTTCTTCGCACGTACTGTTTTCCTTTGGAATGTTGCTGCTTCTGACTTCCTCAACTCTCTTACAGTGTCCCGCTGCTCAGTAAATCTGGACGTACTTGGATGAACTTCACCAATTGTCAATGCATGTTTCATCAACTGAGTCTTTACAAGACCATGGTTGTATTCAGATACTGTATTGACAACAGCCGTCTCTATTCTTTCCCAGGAGACAAATACTTCCTTCGACCACTTTTTCCAAATTGAGGAATGCAAACTTTCATTTGCATTCTGTGTCCTCATTCTGCTGCATCTCAGCAGTAGCTGACCATCGGTCAGCCTTTCGTATACTGACAATATAGACTTTATCACATGGGCACTGAGTTGCACTGAGATGGTATTATGACTAGGAGGTCTATTACGTTGAGCTACAGCACGGTTGTAGAAGCACCACGACTGAACTCGAACAGGACATGTATGATCAGGTGCTCTATCTACCGATCCGCGATGAGATAAAGATGCAAAAATCTCCTTCTTCATATCACCAATGTTATTTGGGTAACTGACAATAGCCTTCCTGTAGTAACTGTTGAGTCGAGTTATCACTGTCCGTGTTAATGCACCTTGCTTTTTGTCTCCAAGCCTTCCAGATAATTTCTGCTGCTTTCACTTCCATGACCCCTGATTATCCTGTAAGATTTATTTCACACTCTCCTGAAAACTTGTAGTTTGCTTCCCATTCAATAAATTCTTCAGAGTTTGGCTGAAATGAAGCAGCAGCAATAGAGAAGCTCAAATAAAACTTCGGTAACACTTCAAAGTCTACAACAGGTCCGGTTAGTGTCGATTACGATGCCATTGTCATGCAGTGACTACTAGCCTCTTCTACGCCATGTGTCATCATATAATACTGCAATATCATAATAAACACTACTCGATACAGTATTGTGTGCTTCATGAACTTGCTTATTAGCAGTTTGAAGAACAATATTCTTGAAAGCTCTGGCTTCTTTACATTGTGCTTTCAACAGCAAATGAAAGGTATTCTTCGGTAAACAATCCATATTCATGCTAGCACAAAGTCGCTCTAGGGCAGCAAAACCTAAACCAACAGAATTAATACCATTCACAATTCTTTGTTTCACTAAATAAGTAGACTCAGGCTTTGTTTCTGTACGAGGGCTTGAATGACTCTCTCCAGCCACTGAACCAAAAGACACACACTTTAATGTTATATTAGAAGAGAGCCCACTCACATCAAAAAATTTTGCACAAAGTTTTTGCTCTCTACACTCACTGCACTTTTGTTTTCAAAAAGTTTTGATCACACTGAATCATGCACAAGAAGAAATTTTCCTGTGCTGAAATCAACAGGTGTCTGTTCCACAGTTTGCTCCTTACTTGGCAGGGAGTACTCCACTTTCCTTCTGGACTTTTCTATATTGAAAGTCAGCTGAGCCTTTTTCTTAGAAGATTGTCCTTTTCTAGATTTCCAACGTCTACTAACAAGATTCATTTTTACACTTCTTAAAAATAGTGAAAATACAATAAACACCATACACAAATATATTTATACATACCCATACTAGGGTATGGGTACAAAATTTCAGACTTCTTCAAAAATATTTTACATGAAAACCATAATTCATAGTTTTACATGAAAACCATGACCATAATTTATGTCAACCATAATTTGACTGATTTTTCTAAAACAAACTGGGATTGCGCTGTACTCGTAAATCGTTAATTTATTGGGATGGTAGTATTTAGAGTACACTTTATAGAGTACTAATCGTAAAAATATAAAAAAGTTTTAAAAAATTAGTGATAAAGCATCATTGAATTTGAATTTTAAGATAATGCTAAAAATGGTGTAAAATCAAGAAAAATATTAACAAATAAATTTTTCAAATAATATGAAGTAATATTAATAATAAGTAATAAATAATAATAATAATAATAATAATAATAATAATAAGAAGAAGAAGAAGAAGAAGAAGAAGAAGTAGGAAATAATAGTAAAATATTATATTATCAAATTTATGTGTGAACATATTTTTTTCTTAAAGTTAAATAGTTATAGATTACATTTCTGCAATAAAAGAACGAATTTTTGATTATTTTCGACTGTACTCTATCCTAAGCGACAACCTAAATATGAGGTGTTTGATGGTAACTGCCCCAGCGCGGCGCGCAAGCGGGAAATCATGTTATTACTAACTCGTGTTTACGATACTCAAACATACTTAAAAACATTTAATGATAAGCCTATCCAATGTATTTTTCCTCGGCTTTCCAATCGTGTAGACAGTTTTCTTTAAATTTTCCATTTTCACCTTCAAAAAGTAAAAAACTAGTTATATCTCGAAAAGTATATTTTTAATATACAACAATAATCATGGGACGCGAAAAATCACGCGGCGACTCGTTCGGACAGGAAAATGCCGACGTAGAAATTTGGTAGCTAAGCGAAGTTTTGAAGACGCTGCAATAATAACCTCATCGGTAGGTGAAAGAAGGAAGAGGGGACTGAGGTGGTTTTTACTATAAAAGCCGAAGCACACGACGAGAAGAAACTAGCTAAAGAGAGATAACGGGGCCAGGACATTGCCATCAGACGAGAGGAAGCAAAAACTATCAACCTACCAGCCAAACCACCAACTTCGCTAGCAATATACAAATCTACCGCTCCGCGCTAGAAGCGACTTTCTCTCTCTCACTCGCTCGTATACATCATAATAAAATAAATATTTCTAATTTACTGTAAAATTACTTCATTGTGCACCTTTCTGGGCTCATCACCCGGACTGGCAACGAGGAACAAACTCCTTCACACGTACCATCTCTAGATTGAAGGCAGAGCATTTTTTACGTAGGAATAGGTATTTTCAAAAAAGTACTCAAGATGTTTTCTGCGAGAAATAGAAGGCGAAATAGTAGGCGCAGCACGATTCTAGCGCACTGGACATTTTCTGGTGCTAAGTGTGGGGTTTCTCGCGTGAAGTATTTTACACGACTACGTATATTTACGAGTACTCGCGAGTGACGCGCATAAAACTTGGGCGTATATTCACCAGACAGGAAGGACGACACAAAGAATGTACTCGTGGCAGATCATCGTTTTCATCGGTTTCTGCTGGTAAGTAAAATTGTATTATTATATTAATTGTCCTTCGTGGGTAACCAAACGCGTGGCACAAGTTTCCGCATGGTTAATCAGTTTTTCAAACCTAATTATCAACAGAAAATCTAAAAAATATTTATAAAGTATCGGTTGCGATTAGTTAAAACGATTTTCTCACTACCTTTTCCTATCCCGGCGTATGCTTAGTAGCAACGTCTCCTTTGACACGCTTAAGTAGCGGTCACTCTATTCCATCCTTGACGTATGCTTAGTAGCAACGTCCCCTTAGACACGCTTAAGTAGCGGTCACTCTACTACATCCATGACGTTGGTAGCGACGTTTCCTGAGGTATGCTTAGCAGCGACCACTGTTTCCTTAAAAATAGAAAATCGTAGGAGTAACCAAAAAAAAAACAAACAAATCTTGCATGAATTACTGCTGCAAAAATATACGGCGAGAAACAAGAAAAAGGGGAGGAAAAAGAACGACTGTCCGTAAATTACTCGCGGAAAAAATCACACTAGAGGCACGGTTAAAGTCTATAAACGAGCAACTCGACGCGCGACAATTTCAGTCACCCGACAAGAGGAAACGCAGGATGATTATCCTGCAGATTGATAGATTTACTTCAAGACTCGAAAATCACGACTACTGTTAGCCGTCGGTTCGATCTATTGATAGAGTTTGCCGAGGCAATTTTCCGCAAGAATAAGAAAGAAAAAGACGTTCTAGAACACGGAGACCAGGGCAGACTATAACAGCACAGGAATTTTGCACTATGTTCGACTTGAAGAAAAACAAAAAAGAGGTTAATACAAGCAAAGGGACTAGACCCTAACCTCGTGAAAGACCCTCATTATATGGCATCGCTCGGCGAAGAGCGCTACATACAACTGAAACCGGGTGTAAGAGCACAATTAGAAATGCAACGTGCGCTGAACACCGCGGAACTTGCTTTAAATTACCCGCATCTAGACATAATGATACAAGTACTAAATAACCTCGATAATGTAATAGTGATGGAAACCGAGGCCTTCAGCCAAGACGAGTTAGAAGTCGCCAAACGCACGTGGGTCGAGCTAGAGAAACGGCGGCACGAGGTAGAAGAAAAACTTGAAGCTGTTTCCACCACATTGACAGACAGATCACACAAAGAGTTGAGTAAGGAGCATCCACAGTCCCAGCGACAAGACACATTCGGAGGAAAAAACACATATTATTCGTCGGATAATATGCGACCAAGGACGCCCTATGGAACTGGGCTCCTATCCCAACCGCATCAAGATTTTGACCCTGGGAAAAAGGAGGAAAAATTCGGCCCTCGAGCGGCGCCATCATGCCCGAACGGCTTCACGTTTCCCGCTACCAAGCAAGAAACGCCCTCCAGAACCAACCCATGGGAAAGAGATAACAATCTCAGCTATGGATATCACCGTGATTTTGAAGGTACTGGGGGTAAGGACCGTGTTTACATGGGACAGTTCGATGATGTGTATGGGAATCCACGAACGTATCAGGATCCAACAGCACCGACACCCAACCTTCCCGAGCAAAGAAAATCGTATCCTGAAGTTCGAGATCCAACGCTTACGTTGAGCCAGGCGCTAAATACCATCCCTCTTTTTGACGGAAATCCCGACATGCTGGCAGCCTTCTGCCAAGGTGTAAGGAATGTACTCGACATCTTCGGACCATCCTCAGAACAGTGGATACTAAATATCTTAGCATCAAAACTTCGCGGTGATGCAGCTGAAGGTTTCGCGACTCGGTTAACGCAGTACGTATCGGTCGAACGCCTTTTAGAGGACATAAATCTCCAGTATAGCCATATCGGAGGAACGGATCAGACTCTGTCAGAAATAAAAATAGTAAAACAAGGCCCCGAAGAAAGCGCAGGAAGCTACGGCCAGCGAGTCGAAATTTTACTCAATCGGTTGCAAAACTCTTACGACTCTGATCGATCGCTTATGGATTTCGAGCTATTCACATATAAAAAAAAGAGGGCAACGAGAAGCCTTAGAACAGTTCCTTTTCGGACTAAGGGGAGAGTTGCAGCATCAGGTCAACTACCGAGAACAAACCAATGCTGCCAGAAAATATATGCAATTCAGTCGATTAATCATCCCCTTCGAAAAATAAACTACTATTCCTCTACAAATGAAGAAAAAAAACGAGAGAAAAGTCAAACAAGCCCCAAAGCCTCTGAGTCACATCCGAAATACGGACATGCGAAACGACCTCTGGACTGCAATGAGAAGAGTCAGACACGCCCCAAAGCCACCGAGTCGCATCCGAAATGTGGACACGCGAAACGACCTCTGGACTGCAATGAGAAAAGTTGAACACGCCCCAAAGCCTCTGAGTTGCATCCAAAATGCGAACACGCGAAACGACTTCTGGACTGGAATGAGATGAGGAATAGGAAACCGGAACGGGAATTATGAAGATTAAAAGATTAATTACAAAAAAAGGGAATGAGACGCGAATTGCACAGTTTGAGTTACCCAGAAAAGTAGAGAAGCGAGACCTTTCGATAAACAAGTAAATAAAGCCTTGGGAAGAACGGTTGATAGCGCAAATTCATCGCCGCCCCTCAGACGATAAAAAGATAGAAAACGTATATTTCGAAGAATGAGGAATTATTTTTCTGCGGCCCCTCAGACGTCGCGCGGGTATAGGTCAATCTTTCTTTTTTTTTCTTTTTTCACGGCCCTCAGACGCCATACCAAGATAACATTGAAGTTTTTCTGTTAGGCTATTATGAATCACAAACTGTCGAGTCTGTTATTCTTAATATTTGAACGCAAAAATATAATAACGATATTCATAAAATTGCAAATGAGTTCGTATAAACAAATATTTGTATTACTTAATGATGAATAGGAATTTACAAAAAAAAACATAAACTAATGATGATAGTAAGATATGATAATGCAAGGCTTATTGCACCAGGACAGCTATGTCGAAGCACGATTCATAGAGTTCGGCTCCGTTCCAATTGCGTCTGCCAAAAGTACTTCTGATCAGTGGTTCCCGTACGCGCAATCTCCCTCACCTTTCAAAGGTCAGCTCTAACGGACCGATTGTTTTAATCCAATAATATTAGAGTATAGCTAACTACTGCGAACAATTGGACGTGGAGGGTATAACATGTTCACGGAGTGGAGTCGCGACGTCGATCCGGTGAAAAGAAGTCTAGTTGTGATTTTTGAGTTGTTCTTGGAAAGGTCGGATTTATTTTTCTGAGAAAATGGTTGCAAAAGAAACCCGATAATCTCGACCCTGATTATGGAGAAAGACGTGGACTACACAACAGGCACTAATGTAAATTGACATAGCAATTATAAGAGTGTGGCACTTACACGCGAGCTCTGTCCACCAAGCACAATACACGATACACTCAGCGATTTATTTTATATATCAAAAGAATATTTTGAAAAACCTTACTTAGCCATAGTCTGTTAGAAGAAAAAAAACATATTAAATTAAATTATTTGTAAATTGCAATTCACATTGAGTAGATATCCTAGTTAAGCAGTGATTGATTATCAAAAGTTATAATTAATAAAAAAAAAAAGAAAAAAAAGAAGAATAAGTTACTCAACATGAATACCAATTAATGGAATAATGTTCCGAAATTATAATTTTGCGATTACATATGCGATTATTAGGAAACTGTGACCAAAAAGGGGGTCCCCGCTACTAATCAGACAAAGTATTTTTGCAGCCAATTAAAAACCAACTTCAAGCACATCAACCACGGCGTCGTGCCACTGCGGTGTAGCAGAAGGGCAGATTTTCGGCTTGCCTTGCGCTTCTTGCGGAAACAACGAGGATTCGACAGTACGCAGTCCATTGCATAAACAACACAGCTTCAAATGACATCGTCAGAGAGGCATAAGAAGAACAAAATATATATAATAACATAAACCATAAAGTTGTAATAAAAATAGAGAGAGAGAGAGATAGATAATAGGTAGAATTGTCAAAGATGAGGCACACTCGCACGAACATATCATGACACGTCACAAATTATTGTAACAAAAACACACACACTAGAAAATTTTTGTTCTTGTAAACGCCCCCAACCGCTTTTCAGGTCAACCTACACAAAATGATCAACTTAGCATCAAAATATCAACTTAGCACAACGTCAGCGTAGCATGATAAATGACGAATAACAGTGTTTTCCATATGAAGCACAATTTTGCATCATCCAGGAGAATGATGCCACGGCCCTCAGACGTGTTACGTGTGATAGCATTCCAAACATAGTCGAAGCTAGAAAAAGCAGCACGCCGCGGCGATAGCCGCGAGTTAGCAATAATCATGAGATGTAAAAAATTGCGCGGCGAGTCGTTCGGACACGATAATGCCGACATAGAAATTTGGTAGCTAAGCGAAGTTTAGAAGACGCTGCAATAATAGCCTCATCGGTAGGTGAAAGAAAGAAGAGGGGACTGAGATGGTTTTTACTATAAAAGCCGAAGAGACTAGCTAAAGAGAGATAACGAGGCAGGACATTGCCATCAGACGAGAGGAAGCAACAACTATCAGCCTACCAGCCAAGCCACCAACTTCGCTACCAATATACAAATCTACCACGCCGCGCTAGAAGCGACTCTCTCTCTCTCTCTCTCACTCGCTAGTATACATCACAATAAAATAGTATTTCTAATTTACTGTAAAATTACTTCATTGTGCACCTTTCTGGGCTCATCACCCGGACTGGCCACGAGGAACAAACTCCTTCACACGTAACATCTCTAGATTGAAGGTAGAGCATTTTTTACGTAGGAATAGGTATTTTCAAAAAAGTGCTCAAGATGTTTTCTGCGAGAAATAGAAGGCGAAAGAGTAGGCGCAGCACGATTCTAGCGCGCTGGACTGCACGTAAGTCAGGCGCTAAAGCGGACAGAGTCAGCGCCTATTCTTTCGCCTTCTATTTCTGGCAGAAAACATCGAGTACTTTTTGGAAAATATCTATTCCTACGTAAAAAATGCTCAGCTTTCGATGTAGAGGGTAAAAAAAATATTAAAAATATATTTTTTGAGATATAACACGTTTTGTACTTTTTGAAGGTGAAAATGGAAAATTTCTGAAAAACTGCCTACACAACTGGAAAGCTGAGGAAAAAATACGTTGGATTTATCAAAAAATTATTTAAAATCCTACACACGAGTTAGAAATATCATGATTTGACGCTCGCGCGCCGCGCTGGGGCAGTTGACATGAAATAACTCATATAAGGACATTGTTGTTATTGGCAACATAGTATTTACATCGTCTTGTAAATACGATTATTCCCATCCACATAAGGATTGCAAAAACATCGATTAATTTATCCCATTAGCTGCCGTCTCGCCCACTGGGAGCCTTTTTTTACAAATCTGACATTAAATTTGTGATCAGCGACTTTGGAAACTCCTGATGTAATATTTGTAATATCTATGAACTCTTTCTAGGTTGTATGATTAAAAAATCTTGTTTAATTAAGTGTAGAATGAATTTGGCTTTTTCTCATCCATTAGCTTTTTCAAAGCCGTAGAAATAGTTAAAATTTCGTCAAAAATATATTCAAATCATGGCTTTATATGTATTTTGATCCGTAGAGATTTATTCTAAAATTAAATTAATCGTATCACTCGTTAAAAAAATTTTGCAGAAGGTTATAATTTGACAACAGATTCCGATTTAACATCAGAAAATAACTAAGAAGAAGTTCGTCTGGTCAAAAGTACTCGCAACTTTCGTTTTTGGACCTGCAATGATAATAATGCAACGCAGGGTGGGTGGGCGGAACCGCCGACCACGTCTTAATATACTGAAAAGGAATGAGTTTCCAGTGTAATATAGCAGTTTCATTAGAAATTCATATGGGACCTCATAAGAGTTTCTAAAAAACTACGATTACACGGGAAACGTATAGGATATTTCATATGAGTTCTCTAATAACTTCTATAATTAATCGGTAATTTAATTGAATTATTAATAATTCACCTAATCCGTGTTTGATTATTCATTAATTTTAATTTTTTATCTTTTTTGGTCCTTAGCTGCCATCCTAGCGTCACACTACCTATAGTAGAAAATGTATTTACAAAATCAAAAGAACTAAGCCATTACTCCAGTCTCTGACCTTAAAAATATTGAAATTCAGCATCAAGAAAATCAAAAGAATTTGCGTAATTCGAAAGAAAAAATTTTTAGCGGCACAGTTCCAAAGTTACTTATTACGTTTTACAAAATTGTAAACAAATTTTGACACAATAACAGAACATGAAAATGTTTGTTTACATATGTAGCATATGTTAATTTATTTAAAAAGTGTTAATAAATTAGAGAGCTTTTTTGATAAAATAAGGAATTCTGAAATGATTAAAAATAACGACGTATTATATGAATTAAAGCAAATATGTATTGATTTTATCATTTATTTATGATAAATATAAATAAATATTAATTATTTATCAATAATTAAAAGCAATTATAGCTATGTTAGTCATGACAATACGTTCGACACTTCTAAATGAAGAGTTACGAATTGTAGTTATTACATATTGTACAGATAATGTTAATAAAGTTTTCTAGTAATGATGTATGAACAACCTCTTTCTGTTGTAAATAAATAATATTTTCATGTTCAAAAAGTATAAAAATTTTTTAAATTAATACGATAATAATAGGCACAATTTATTGGCAAATATTTTTTAAATAGGAAAATTTTTAAATAGAAATGAAATTGATTCACAAAATAATTAGTTTTTTAAAGTAATAAAACTTCTTTCTAAACAATCATCCGTATTATCAAATTTATGTTTATAATATTTTATCAAAATAATTCGGTGTTTTCTTTATTTAAAGAATATTCGGTACAGATCTGACTTTTACTTTACGAGACCTACATTCTTATAGCTATTCAAATTAAATTAATTACTATTTTAATTTAAGTTACTTATTTTTATAATATTTTCTAAATAATTACTAAAATCATTAATATTTCAATGAATTATCAAAATTAAATAGCAATTAAATAAATATGAATGCTGCACTTTATGTAGATAAAAGACGTCGGGCTCAAGCGAGTGATAATAGGTAGAAGCCATCGTATGTAAGATTTGTTTCTGCAAAATGAACGTAATTTAAAAAACTTTAATGTAAAATTATACAGGGGTAAAAGAATTAACGATACCCCTACATAACTTTTCATAATCGCATCATCCAAGAAAATGGTTTAGACAAAAGTTTTAGGGTTTGTCCAAAAAATTGATTGATGATCTAGACTCTGAGCTCTAAGTCCTTGTTGAAAGTTATTTCAAGGTCAAATTTTGTTTTTTAAAATAAAACCCTTCGTTTTCACTCCAAAAATGGAATGATTGGAAATGTTACGTTTAAAATAAAAAGTTAAGAACACCAAAAGTTTTATGAAAAACGGAATCTATTCTGATACCTGATTTGAGATTCATAATTTAACTTAAACATGGTCTTCATATGAACCTTGGGGGTCATGTTGTTTCAAGGTCAAATACATCTGAACATAATATTTTCCAATCTTTTCATTTCCGAGATGAAAACTAGGGGTTTTCATTTAAAAAACAAATGTTGACCTTAAAATAACTTACAACAGTGACCTAGGGGTCAAAGTCAAGGTCATCGGTCGATTCTTTGGATCAAAACTTGCAACTTTGATCTAAACCATTTTCTCGAATGATGAGATCTTGGAAAATTATTCAGGAATATCGTTACTTTTATTACGCCTCTTATATTATTTTACACACAATATATTTATTTATCTTTTTTACATCTTACGTATCTTTCCCTACCCTAAAACTTTTGCAGAGGTTATGCGGATATCTGTCTTGCTATTTAGCTGATTTCGTGCGATGATATTAAGCTAGCTGGATATCTATCCGGCTACTTACCTAGTCACAGGCAATGTCGGTAAACTCAGATAGCTATTTTTCTTAGCTATTATAAAAATTTTTTATAATTATTAACATTCACATAATATTCACAGTTTTTTATAGTTATTAACATTTTTATTTCTGCTAAGGAGTATACTGGACCAGCGAACAGGTAAATAGTTTTCTTTGCTGGATTATCTTGCATAATGTAAATATGTACTACAATTTTATATCTTTTGTATTCTTACATTACTCTGATAATTAATACATAAAGAACTGCTTTGCTGCTGTTATGAGAAGTAGCTTAAAGGTCTCAGTTTTGCACTAATGCAATTAATTTTTAGTTAACTAAAATAATGAACTATACTAAAATTTTAATAATAAACAAAGTATGACGTAAACAAGATAGTAAATACCACCTATATATAATTAACTGTAACTTGATAACAGAATCAAATTTTTTTATTGAAAATTTTGAAAACTGTAATAATACTAACCAGGGGTATAATTGGTAATGAAAAAAAGAAAATACTAATGATAAATAGATAATTAGGTCATTCATTGTAGATTACATATTATAAAAATTTTTATATATAAATAATTTAAGGTTTCATAAAATAAAATAAATACTATATTTATTACAATCATATCTGGTAAATAAACGATACTAAATATATATTATAAAGAAAATAAAAAAATATAATTAGACAATTCTACAAAAATATCATTATGATAGAAAAACTGAAAATTGAAAATAAAATCAAATATATTTAAATAATAAATAACTATTTGGTGTGTTTATTATATATTTATAAATTACAACTTATAAATTGCTTGGAATAAATGGTAATATGATAAACAAATACTTTACAATAATTAAAAAAAATTATTTTTGCCTTCTTTGATATTAAAAAAATTCTAAGCTTTTCTAGAAATCATGCGGAGTGTCTCATTAAATCATCATTAGAATAATTATTGATAGATACTGAAGACTTTTTGAGTGAGGTTAATGAATTTTTAAGTTTTGTAAATTTATTTTTAGTATAATACCTTTCTAATAATAAAAAAAATTATATTATATAATATATATTGAATAAACATGACAGAGCATATTTTTTCTTTTAGTTACACATATAAAAGCAAGTATTCTTTTACATTAGTGTAAGTAAAATGAAACAAATATATAATAAAATGTTCCTAAAGTACTAGAAATTGCTTCTTGTGTCAGGATTGACCTCATACACTTCATTGAATCTAGGTCAAACTTGATATTTAGAGCAGGGATGGGCCATGAAGAAAAGCTATAATTGGTTAGATTAAATAACATTTTAAGTTCCAAAATAAAATATAAATTGCTATAATATTTTTAAAATAATAAACTCATGTATCAAAACATTTTTTTAAGACTTAATCTTTTTGAAGAATTTCTAATCACAAAAAAATTCAATATCTGTATTAATTCAGATAACAAATTTTTCAAAAAATATACGACATTTAAGAATCTTAATTTATTAAAAATATTAGAAATAAAAAGAAGATATAATGAAATAAGTAAAAATATGAATAAAAAAGTTAATAAATGCTTAGAAAATACAGAATTGTAATAAGAAAAATATAAAAAAAACAAAAATTTTAAAAAATTTAAGTGGTAATAATCAAGCTTACCTCTCTTGCCATTACGTCATATCTCTGCAGGTTGGGGAGTGTCCTGCGATGTTTATCGCGGTATCAGCAACGATTGCATCCTAAGAAAGTTGACAGCTAACAGCAGAAATGGCGTGTTCTATCAATCACTCGCAAAAATAATGAATTAATCAAGATACAATTTCACAAAAATAAGGTTCAGCTTTTTCAGAACTTTTATTTAAAAAGTACGCCCTTGCAAAACTCCATCATCCATAGATTTTCTATCAAAAAACATAAGGACGTATTGTAACTGAACGCTCCTCCTGCTGCTGGTTACTGCGGCGACTCCTAGTTTTAGATCGATTCTCTTTCGGCGGTAGAATGAGAGCATGCAAGAGTGGGGACATAAGTGAAAAAATGTCTCACTTTTATAATGTTATCATTACTGCAGTGGTACTTGTGTTTTTGTTCTATTATAATTAGATAAAATTTTCTTTTTAATTTTACAATGGAGATCATCAAAGTAATTTTCAATGCTTCTCGTCTAAATCACCTACAACACTACTGGTTTACAGTACACATACTATCATTGGTAATGCTGCAATGAGCACGCGCAGCATATTCGAATTTATAGACGAGCCACATTGTCACATCAGATTTCAAATCAATTAAAAATTTTCAAATATTATCTAAGTTTTTGTGCAAATCAATGGAATATAAATAATTTTTTTTTATAATAAATTATATTACAGTTTCATGACTGAAAATTCAGAGTCCTATAGAATCTTTAATCTCTGTTTCATAGTTCTTCATGTATATTTTCAATTATTTTCTAATTTTTTTTTTACGATAAATAAGTAGAAATTAATTTCTTATAATTTGTAATTTTGATTTTTACGTATATAATTAATGTGTTATACAATATTTTAAACAAAATTCATGAAGTTCTTATATCGACCTTTATTAAAAAATATACCTTGCCAAAAATAAAATTTTGTATTATTGTGATATTATTGTATCATACTATTATTCCTTATGGAAAATTCTAAATTTTTTATTGAGAACAAAAGTAACCAGTCTTTCTAATAGAACAAAAAAATATATGAGAGGTCACGGATTCCGGATCAAAGATTTTGCTCAAACTTTGAGGTATATATTTAGATGCTAAAATATGAAGAATGCTAGAATATTAGACACTAAACGCTTTGATAAACTTGAGTTATCGACAAGTTTAGATGTATTTGAAAGAAATACTGAAAAAATGCTGTTTTATTTGTTTATTAGTTAAGCTAGAAAATCCTTATATATAATTGTAAAAAAAGGAAAATAAAACTAGAGATCACATGTTTTACGTTGCTCTTTGAGAATTAAAAAATATTAAATATATCAAAATTATTAAAGTTTAAATATGCTTATTTTTGCGCAAATGCATCAAAATAAGTATAATGTTAAAGCCTGTCAATTTATCAATTTTTGTTACTTAACTTTAAACTTTAATAACTTTTGATATATTTAATATTTTTTAATTCTGAAAAAGCAACGTAAAACTTGTAATCTCTAGTTTTATTATCTTTTTTTTTTATAATTATATATCGTCAGGTGTGAGAAAGAATGTTCTATCAGGACTGAGCGCTAAAAAAGACTCTTTTTGGGCCGAGCCTTCATAAAGGTTCTATTTGGGCCGAGCGTTCAAGAAGATTCTATTTGGGCTGAGAGTTCAATAACTTTCTATTTGGGCTAAGCGTCCAAGAACGTTCTATTTGAGCCGAGATTTTAAGAAGGTTCTATTTGAAATGCAAATTTTTTTTATTTAAATTTCGGTTGGCAACTCTATATGCAAAAACTTGAAAATACGTGTAAATTTATTATGAATGAATATAAATATATTTCTGATGACACATCGAGGATTTTTTTAGCATTCAAGAGGCACTTTGAGGATTCTTCGGCATTTTGAGAAGAATCCTTAAACTAGCTAGGCATTCGAGCAACACTTTAAGGATTTTTCAGCCTTGTCCACACAAGAGTAAAATTATTTCTTTAATCACGCATACAGACTTTTGAGGATTATATACTGATATATATTAAACGATTGTGGAAAACCTTAGGAAAATCCTCAAAGGGTCTACAAAATAGAATGTATATATATATGGGCCGTTCTCTGTCAACCCGATACCCCCCCCCCCCCCTGCCCATTCCAATTTTGATGCAAATGAGGTCTATGATAGCTCAAATTAAATCTTATCCCTTGTAGTTTTGAATGCTGTCTGACGATTTTTTTTTACTTCAATATGCCGGACAGGAAATAGCATCTAAGCTGTCTGTTGCATAAAAGAAGTCATTTTCTTTAATATGCCAGTAGATTTTGCATGAAAACTACTGTTTTTTTTATTGCAGATATGAAAAGAGCGCGAAATTTTACATTAAGATGTCGTTTAATGCAAAGGTCAAAATGACGTCTGAAGGTCATTTGAGGATCAAATGAGTTTTTCTGTTTTCAGGTAGGGTTTTGGGAAAATTATCTGTATGAAGCTGTAAATATTGCGCCAGGTTTCTCTTCTCTGGGCCCTCACTAGGTCTTTTGGCTGGTTTGTCACTTGCAGCCGTTTTCACGTCCATGAGAGCTTGAACCGCGTCCCATGTACTGGTGATCCCTGTAAACATTTGCCTAACTGTATACACACACACACACACACACGCAAAAAAATCCGTTAATGTTGATAAAATTACATTACTAAATTCAGAATTTTTATTAATTTTTAGCTCAAAAACGAAGAAAAATTGCGAAATATCTTAGATAGACTTTTATTCTTGTAATTTTTTCGTAGAATTTAACTATATTTTTTTCAGACCTGAATAAGAGATGATTTTGAAAATCAAAACATAAATGAATTTTTTTTCTGTTATTAAATGATCTTTGCCCATTCTGGAATTTATACAGATACTTTGTACAATAAAAAGGTATCTCCATGAATTTTTCGGTGG
>JAWWEQ010034773.1:0-20783 GCA_035583055.1 Torymus tubicola
ATAGAACTGTGCTCGCAATTGGTTTCTGGTAATTTTTTTCATGAAAAATGACAAAGTTTTGGGGATATGCCCATATAAAGATTCAAAATAATATCTCCATTTTCATATTAAAATTAAACATGATACTTTTAAAAGAGTAGATCTTCTGAAAAGAGATTTTTCGAACATAACTTAACAATATATTTGATTCCGACTTACACTGACCTATATACAAGATACAATTTAGATGACTAAATTATTGTAATACAATAAATATTAGCATATTAAGTAAATAAAGGAGTTTTCAATTAGTTGGAGGAGTTTTCGTTAGTAGTTATAAGGAGGTTCAGGTTGACTCGAAAATTATTGGTGACGCTCTAATCGCTACACTTCAATTTTTTCGCACTATCAAATTCTAAATTGTCACACCTTTCCTGTTTGTTTTTGTTATATTTCCCGTATTCTCTCATGCTTTTTGCACATTCCCACACTTTTTACCTTCTATTGCGTTTTTTTATCCTGGCTGCCAGAAGAAATCCTTCTTGAATTTTCCGCGGACGAAAAAAACCTTTAAGCGCACTTCCTATTAAAATACGTAAGTCCCAGGTTATTTCGTATAGAATAACCCGAGCATATTATAGGTGCACCGCCGCGGCCCTGCTCATTCGAAAATTTGGGCGGAAAAAAGAAAGAAGAAATAACACTTTGACGTACGCCACGATGGCGCACTTTTCTTTTTTATTTTTTCTCCGACTTTTTCCCCGAAAATCTCGAGTGTCGGCGCACCTCGCGAACTTCTCCGGAGGAACCCATATGCTCCACCAATCAAATCACGAATAAAATGATTTCACAACGAACCCATCACTTTTTTAAGATAAGATTTTATTTTCCTTTTCTTTATTGTTAATAATTATTTACGCGGGTTATTTTATTTCTTTTTTACACGCTAACCTTATTCCTCACGCTCTCTCCTCCGACCGACTGAGCTTACATCAACTTTTCCTTTTAATGCCCTATTTATAGCTTGGCATCCTCGCGTTGCATACATAATAGGAAAAGATAGTTACATGAACAATGAATTAACATAATCAACACAACACATAGTGATTCACAAATTCATCCGTGACATCGTACTTTAATCATAGAATATTATTAGACAAAATACCAAATATATAAAACAAAATGCAATTGTTAGTGTTTCATCTTTTACAGGATCCATGTGGCAAAATCGTAAACGAATCTTAAGTACGCCCTACATGGTTTTTAAAAGACCCCACAATTGCTTCATATAGTTTTTTTTTTTTTTATAGTGGATACATATAAGTACTTAGTCTGTATATATTAAAAACATTTGTTATTTTTATATTATAGAATTTATAACATTATATAATAAATCATAAGTAAATAGTACTATGTATATTGAACAATTGTAAATATAAAAACTTGATATAAATGAAAAAGGTTTCAATTTGAAGCATATACGGTAAAGAGTTTGTCAATTACTTTTTAACATAACATTAACAGAAAACACTTCATATAGATTCCTTGGCATTTATCCTTGTATGACTTTTGTTGTATCATTACTGTTAGGGTCACTGCACCGGTAAACGACCGATTAAGTGTTTAGCGAATCGCACATTTTTGTTCTTAAAGAACGGTAAGATAAAAATAACATTCGTGATATAATGATATGATTCGATACAAATATGAAAATTGCATAGCTTGTTAAAGATCCTCTCTCTGTTTCCTTAAGTTTTCATACGCTGCTCGCGTCTGATGATATGTGACAGCATCAGACTGTGTAATTAGATGTAAAATATAATTTTATTCAACATATTTCGTGCCCGATATTTTAAATATGAAAATTCCAATGTTATATGAGAACCCAGTGTTGTAGTATTAATCAGAATGTTAAAATATATCATCATACTTTCAAACTTACTAACTTATTTTATCCTTTTTTTTCATTAAAAAAGTTATGATATAAAATTAAAGCTCAGAATTCCACACCAAAACTAGGGAAGATTTTTAGGGATTTTGGGGAACCAACTTTATTTGATTTTCAAATAATTTATTTTTATTATCATTATAATTAAAGAATAATCTAATTTATTTCTTTATAGGCGACCTTTTAAGAATCATTTCTCTTTTTTGATATTCTAATTTTAACACGTAATTTCAAAAGCTGCGTAGTCGAAAATATTAGTGCTAACAAATTCAGTTATCTTTTGTAATCTTATGATATATTGTTCTACAAAATTTTGAGGCAAACCAACATCTTGGTTGATTCTTAGAATCAATATTTATGAAGATTAGCAAAATTTTATTACAAGAATAAATAGAGCTGCCGTTTTCATATGTTACAGGATTACGTAGGGCAACTAAATTTTTTTCAAAACGTAATTTGCTATTCTTTTTATTATATTAAATATTTGTACATGCCCTTGTGATAAAACAGAGTATAGTGGTAAAGTAAAATATTGCACCCTATTCTACTTGTAAAGATCGGGTGTGCTGTTTACTTTTAAACAGTTTTGGATTTTTTACTTACTCGATAACATAATTGTTATGGTCCCGCGGTAGAAATTCAAATCATTTTTTGGTAAATAGCTAATTTAAACAAAAGTGACCTAGAGCGAACTAAAATTTTGTACCATAAGGAAAGCGATTTTAGAACCTATTCTTCAGATTTATTAGTAACCAAATTAATTCCAATTTTGTACTGTAGGTATATCTACACAGAAAAAGAAATCTTTACATTAAAGGAATGTCGTGAACTATATTAACGAATCGACATCTGGATATGGACAAACGGATATGACTTCGCATAGTTAAAGAAATTCATTAAGAGTTATGAAACGACTCGTTTGAGATGTTTTCTTATACTAAAGTCATGGTGACTTAACTATTAAGTCACATTCGTTGGCCTGCGAAATAGATGGACAAAATCATATTCCTTAACTATTAAGACGTATGACTTTGACACAAGAAAATGGGTTATTTCCATTAATATCACGATACTTAAATATCGTAAATTATTTTTTAATAATAAATGAATCTGCGTTTATCACAATTACTACTTGTGCATGTAGTTTTCAAAATCATCACTCGTTAACTGTAACAGTATTTTTTTCTCTATGTAGAGTACTAAATTTCATTCATGATCCCAATAAATTATCTCTTGAGACTATAAGTGTTTCAATATATTATTTAATTGCATGCAATATTAATTTTAATATAAAATTTTTGAAGTTAGTGAAAAAGTCGTTTTTGTGTCTAGCAATTAGATATTTCTAATAGACTCATTTGTACCAAGGTGAATCCCATTAAATTTCAATATTCGTTTTTATTTATATAATATAGTTATAACAACGTGATATGCGTGGTTTATAAAAAATAATAAATAATAAAGCAATTATGAATTAGTTCATCTATATTAAAACAATTCTTTTATATCGTGTGTATAAATGCTTAAAATTTTAATAAAATAAACATACCACTAGATTATACCGCATGTTGAACAAAACTATTTTTATGCATACTTTTAAAACATTAAATCTATGCTAATTTTATAAAATTGGTAAAGATTTATCGTAAATAAAGATAAATTTACAAACTTAAAACATGAACTAAAAAACCAAACAAATGCATCACTGAAATAGATTTACTTTCTTCGCAATGGTGGACTATAAAAAATTTAGTCATTTTTTATCAATAATAATTTTCCAAGTGCTATTTCGTTATACGGTATATATGTACAAATCTGTTATAATCAGAAAGATGAAAACTATTATAATCAGATACTTATAAACTAGAACAAAAGTATTATCGTCAGTATCTACCCGTTTGATTATAAAAGATTAGGATTTTACTGAACTACGGTCAACGACCTCGCGTACAATAATTTTTATCTTAATTTTGTTTTTCAGTGAGTCACTTTTTGCACCTGAATCTTGCGCGTGCGAACATTCTCGACATCTTGACTGTTTATCAATGTGGCAAAAGTAAAAAAAAATGCTCATTAAAGCCACGTATTTACTAGAAACTGTGTGAATAAATTTTCTACGATATTATGGTTTCGTGGAACCGTTTTTTAGGTGTTTGCCGCATATTATTTCTCACATAGTTGTTCTATACGTGTTTCGCTATAGATGCGATAAAAAAAAATCCCTTATACCGGACGTAGGTCGATGTCATTCTTTTTAATATTTGCCTTGTCACTTCAAGCGCCCCAGCATAGTTTCGAAGTATAACAGCGGGGCAGCATCAAAATACGCATCGATCACCGAGCTAAATTTCATACGAACTCCCTGACTCATTATGCACGAACCGCTGCATCGCCTTAAAGGCTAACGACTTTTTGCCTGATTCCCGCGATCGAAAATAAGCGCATTTATTATTTACGCACTCGTACATTCGCGCGCGCGCTTGATTGCCCAAGTCGATCGAGGAACATTCGCCTCTCTTGACCTAAAAAGATGACGATTATTATTGGCAGCGAATTTTTAGATTATCGCGATGCGCCACTGTTAGGTCGCTGACCTGCCGTTGTGCTTTCGATTTCGATATTTTCGCGCGCGTACGCGGGAGAGAGAGAGACTGAGAAAGATTCGGCGGCTGTTGCGCTGACTTTCATTATTTCGAGATAAAGGAGCACCGGCATTACTAATCGTCCTTCGTGTACGTATATGCAGAGGAGTTTTTCTTTTATCCGGCGAATCGGCGAATCGCATTCAATGTATACGATTTAAAAAACTGCTTGACAAGCGAGCAAATGTATTCACTTTCACTTTTTCGGGTGTCTGAGACCGCGCACCATTAAGGATGCCGAGAGTTCGTTGAAATATGCTCAACGATGACCCGGGCGGATTGCGTAATGAGGTGAATTTCGAAAATTCGGTTTAAGGACCTCTAACGGCAACTTTCTAATGTTTTATTCAAATAAGATATTTCGGAACTTCGTTTGCATTTTATTTCATACAATAGCATTTGATGATTTTAATAAAAATCAATTCGAAAGCTATTTTAAATAGTCAACAAAAATCTTGATTAAAATGTCATAAAATATTTATAGATTTATTTCAATTACATTCTTTCTATTTTTATAGACAATGACAATCAAAATTATTTGAACTGTTTTACTTATATGAATCTCTTTTCAGTTGAGTCTGTTAATAAAATTAAGACAGATGTTGGTTTAAAATTTTATATTAAACCTACTTTCATTCTATATTAGAGGTACAAATATCTATTCTATTTGAGAATCTCAATCTTAATTAATGTATCACTTTGTTAGGGAGTTTTGAAATACCTAAATAACATAATTTTTAACGTACAAAAGGATGTCTTGAAAGAGTAATATTAAACTCTGAGTTTACAAGAAATAATGGTGGAAATTGTATAAATTTTGATATATTACACGTCATTATAAGTCAGAATATTTAATACTATAATTTCCAAACGAAAGGAAATTAAGCTTTAGCATTTCTGCAATTAAAACATGAAGTAAGTAGAATTTTGAAAAAATAGACAAAAAATATTAAATTTTAAAAGCATAATAGGAATATGGGTATGGTTGTTTGTGTACATGTGTATGTATGTTTGTGCACATATTCAGATATTTTATATTATTCAGAAATAATATTTTATTGTGTGTATTGATAATATAAAAAAGTGAATATATTTGTGAAGTACAGATTGTGAATAGAAAAATATTAATACATAATATGCAAATCTTCAGAATCTTGGACATAGCGTGACTTTAAAATTTCAGTTAGTGACAGGTATTACAGAAGACCTTGAACATGCACACGACTCTACCAGAGCTTGAATTGTTTGTGTTCATCATTCAATTACTATGCTATTTGAGTTCCTGCCTCTCATAATAAATTGATAGAAGTATTAAAATTTTGTTCATTTTAATCATTTTATCGTATTATTCCAATCGATATAGAAAGCGTAGCACATTTACTATTTTCGCTAAAATATCATAGCTTCTTCTAGATGCTAGAAACTTCTATTAAAACTCTGGAAAAATAATGTGATACGCTCGAACTATTGGAATGTAGAAATAAAAAGTATACTATATGTTACTAATGTGAATAACACACATTATTTTAAAAATGAATTATCTCATATTTTGATGGTTGAAGGTGACACATTAGTTTTCTAAAGATCCTAAAGTTTTCCCATACAGAAACTCTCCTTTGGAAAAATAAACTTTATTTACACTAAAGGTTCCAGTTTAAAAAAAAAAATTATTTATTCAAAGTCAGCAACTACTTTTAGAAAAACATAAGAAAAATATTAGTATTTTCTTTGAAATACGAACAATTTAGTTTACGTATTTTTAATTGTTATTCCTTAAGAATAAAAGTATAGATCAAGCAAATACAGTGACAAAAATCATTATTTTCAAAATGCTGTGACACATAATACATCAACACTTTTTATAATTTAATATGAAAACTTATAAATATAATAAATTGTATAAAAAATCTTACAATAATTAGTGAATCATAAATCTATACTGACCCGAAGACATGTCCTGTACTCTATAGGGTTTGCCAGGATGTTAGCCGAAATATTAGTAAATTATGTAGTAACTTATAATAGTAAAGTTATATAAATAAACTTTACCCACCCTTCTATCCTCGTACCTCTTTCCTCCTCTTCCTCTACCACCACCGAGTAGCAAGGCCGTTCATATTATTTTTAATAATTTTTTTTTAGCTGTTTACGTGATAGTTCATAACTAATCATAGTCTTCTACTTCGTAATGTATTTTACTTCTATTTCTTTTCAAACATTTTCTACTTCTTGAAGTATACTTCTTGAAGTATTATTTTATACACTCTATGTCATAATAGCTTCCAATATAATCGTATGAAAACGTCAAGTGAAACATTTTTGTTATCGGAAGCTTTGTGTACGTGTATAACATGTAGTTTCAGAACTACATTTAATAACTTTATTACTGTATTAATACGACAATAAATTCGCAACAGAGATGGATTTTCCAATTGATTTTCAATGTGCGTTAATTCCATTAATTCATTGTAAAATGTGTACCTTTTGGTAAATATGTGACTTTTTAAAAAGAAAAAATTGTGTACAACCCAGTTACAAAAAATAAAAACGTTTTTCCATTTTAAACAGCTTTAAAGATTTACGAATACACAAAAGTTTTCGAGAGTTATAGTATGAAGATCGTTAAGGAATACTTATAAAATCATAAAAATACTCGGTATCTGCATGCAACACAATCGCAATATGAGAAGATAAATTGAACCTGTAAATGGTTCAATTTGGACAATATATATTTATGATCTTGAGTATTAATACTTACTGTAAAATAACGAAATCGAAAGCGGTAGATTATTTTTTAGTTATAACACATCAAACAGATAATTCCAACTAGCAATTACGATAAGTGTCACACTTACGATTTTAATAAAGAACTATCACGAAATTTTTACGAAAAAACATGTTACAATATTAAAAGGGTTCTCAAATAAAAGTATTTTTCCGTCTAATTACTATTATTTTTTTAAATATATCAAGTTTCTACTTATTGTTATTTAGCAAGATAAAAAATATTTTAATTAAATTTTCATCGGTTTTATCAAATACAATATTTAATTTAGTTTATGATAAAATTCTTCATAATTTTTTTTTTTGTTTTTTGTTATTTAACGTCGCCCTGTTTCTGCTACCTTGCGGTCATGCTAATCGATGACGGAGGTCTGTGGTGTGTTGGTAAACAAAGCACATGTGTGAAACAGTGGTGCTTGTATCAATCGGTGAAGATCTGGGATTAAAACCCGGCTTGAAAAATTTTATATCCTATTAAATATCTTTCTATTAATATCATATATATAAAACTAATTTGTTTAATACATGTTATTGTTGCATTAATGAAGTTAGTATTATATTAAACAATTTTAC
This sequence comes from Torymus tubicola, assembly GCA_035583055.1. Classification (NCBI taxonomy): domain Eukaryota; kingdom Metazoa; phylum Arthropoda; class Insecta; order Hymenoptera; family Torymidae; genus Torymus; species Torymus tubicola. Next base: position 7,927 of record JAWWEQ010034773.1, read on the forward strand.
TATAATATAAATTAAAAAATTTTTTCTCTCAAGCTTGATATATTTAATTAACAATAGCATTAATTTTACATAACGATTTCATGACTTAATATCTTTTCCTACGATAAAAATACACTTTCAGAAAATATATTATTTCAATATATTAAAATATTAAATATTACAACAAAATTTTTCAAATAAATAAAATGATACATGCAATTTGAAAAAATTCTGTTTATACCGCTTTGACTGTTAAAATGGGTTCAGGGCTTACTTAATTTAAATAGGTTATGTGACTTTTTCATCTAATACTTCAATTATATGATTTCTCAATACTTTATCGTGTGGTGAAATACGTCTTAAATGTTTGTGATAGCTTCACTTAAAACGAGTGTGTATACATGTTAGAGTAAGGCCTAGTTATACCTTCTTCTAATTTACTAACTTTACAATGTTCTGATGAGATATAAAATAAACGTCTATATTTTCTTTAATTTGATCTATAGATTAGATCTTCTTAGTTAAGAAGTAAAAAACATAGGTATTTTAAAATTTAAAAATACCTTTTACAGAAACACATGATTTTTTTTTATTGAAGTATTTTTATGTATAACTCTTTATAATCAAATTTAAATGGATAGTCTTGGTTATATAAATATTAAATTTAACGTTGGAATTTGATAAATGGCAAATATTATCTTTGGAATAAATTACGCGTGTTTTAATAATTATGATACTATTTGTACTTCTCAAATAAAAAGATAAAATTAACCCAACCCAGACAAAATAAGATATGAATGAAAAAGGTTTTAATTCATTTCAGAATCTTCAGTTTTATAAAATTATATAATTAAAACAAATTAGCATTATAGTAAAACATGAAAATGTGTAGGTTTTATGTTGCTTTTTCTAACGTCCATTATAGTAAAAATATTTAAACAATAGTAAAAACTAGTACAAAGTATATGAGATTTATAATTTTTGAAAAATTTAGACTCCATTTTGAAGTTCCAAACCCAAGCAACCTTTCTTTTCGAAAATTTTACATTTCAATAAAAAATCCAACCCATCAAATCCTATCACACCTCTTTCACATCTCCCTGCGCACGCATCTCAAAAAGCTCACATCTCCCGGGTCCCCTTTATAATAAACCTCCCAAACAATTCAAAGCCAACAAGGGTTCTGCTCTCATCCCGCAAATCCATCTGACTTCTGCTACACATATAACCGATTTCTCGCTCGCAACAAGCCAAAAACCAGTCGATTTTTCGTTAATAAACTTTGGTCGTGCTTGCGCGAGTGTCCGCGCTGCTATACTCTCGCGCTTTATATAGTCAAATATACTCTCTCGTATTGCCCCCATCCTATCATCGGCGCGCGGCGCGGGTGCGTCGTCTATGCAACCGCGGCGGTGGCGGCTACTACGGCTGATGTATATAAAGGAACGAGCAATTGTTCGTCGGCAGTTATATAGCCTCTCTCAGCGCTCTGCTGCTGCTGCTGCTGCTGCTCGTCGCTGCCGCTGGCCGTTGCCGTCGAGTCGATTATCGCCTCACGGCTCTGGTTCGCTCGCTCGTCGCGCGCGCCTCGCACTTATACCCCGCCGGGACACATTGACGCATCGCGCGCTTTTAGAGAGAGAGAGAGAGAAAGAGAGCAGCCGCGTGCGCGCTCACCGCAACCCGGCGCATGTGGCGATCGGTTATTTTTCTCGATTCTCGAAAAGGAGGAAGAAAATCGCGATTTTCGTAACATCTATACATCATACGTATAGAAATATATAATATACGGATTACCGAAATAGTGTCGTGTTCCGTATATTTTCTTTTCTTTTTTTTTCAACGCTTTCCTCTTATTTATCGACCGCGATTTCGGTGAGAAAACTGCAACGTGCGACAGCTTCGTCCTGCGGACGCGAATGTGCTTTATTAGAGGAAAAAACAAGGAGAAAATAAATATGAATACGGTGACAGTCATCGGCTTGCTGCTTGTAGCGATAGTCGGCGCCGGGCGGACAGCCGGCGTAAGCGCGCCCCGGCCCGAAGTTACCCTTCTGGACGTACTGGCACGGCCGTTCGCTCCTACGGAAGGAGCCTCCGAGGAGTGCATCCGGGACAGCAAGATCTACTTTGCCGAGCTTCGACAGTACAGCCCCTGGGCACTTCAAAGTACGTTCACCTTTTTTTCTGGCTACGATTTCCTTTGTTATAGTAAGATATTTTTATAAGGTGTACATACTCTGGTAGAAATCGATTCTATTATTTGCCTAATAAATAGCTAGTTTATTCAATAATTGCTAAAAACTAGACACTTTTCTTCGCCATTTCTATCCATCAATGAAACGATTTTTTCGGTCATATTCTCCATGTAATAGGCGAATTAATAGATTAAGTTTTTTTACAAATTATGAGGAGTGAGAGAGACAGAATCCAACGGAAAACTCATTGTTTTCGTTTGTATCGCCTGAAACAGTAGTATAAACGAATTAAACACCAGTAATTTGTATTTACATATTAGTTGGCTAGCTTCTATTAATGTTTGTTTTTAAATATATGACCGTTAAATAGAGTATAACCGAAAAAATCGTTTCATCTCTACCTAGAAATTAGCTATTTTTACTAGCTATTTATTATTTCCCTGCCCATTTCTGATAGAGAAATTTCTACCAGGGTAGTGTCGTAATTTAAGTAAATAGCTGTAATATCAAAAGTACTTTCCATTGAGCCCTTCTATTACAATAAAAAAATTTCTCTCTTTTTTTAGTTTCACCGCTAAATTTTATTTAAACCAGTTTGATTTTGGAAAAATAGTAATTTCGACAGTTTTAGCTAAATATTTAAAATGTTTGAAAAATAGGTATATCGAATTTTATCAATTCAAAAGTATTTACGTATCTTTTTCTGTAATGATAATGGATTAATCTTTTTTTTTCTTTTGAGAAATAATCATCACGATATTATTTTTATGTAACACTTAAGTATAATTGTAAATATATTATATTTATCTCATTGTAAATGAAAGATGTTTTCCGCAAATATTGGTACGAGAAAAATCATTATTTCACTGAAACGTAATAATATTATGAAGTCAAGAATATGTCGGAATCATCCGATAAGACTGTGTCAATATATAGAATACGAGCGCAAACTTTAAAAATATTTAACTCCATTTCGTCTTTAAACTGGACATTTTTAGCAAAAGCTTAAAAAGAAATCAATAAAATAAGTTTAAAGGGGTAAATGAACTTTTATTGTCAATATAAGCGATTTGTAAAACTTCGTAATTTCGAAAGATTAACGTCAATGTAGCGTCTTTCAATTTATATTAGACTATTATAGAAAGTATTTTAATTAACGAGTGAGAAAGTATATTAGACTGAAACAAATATGGCGAAGATGGGCCGCGCAGTTATCAAGTTATGCCTACATCAGATTACTAACCGAAATATGACTCTATCTCTTATATTAAAATTATGAAGCGTATGCATTCATGAAATTACGAAGTTGCACCTGTCTTCTTACTCTCATCCTTTGCACAATATACTAAAATTCTCATTTAAATTCTTGCTGTATTGATTCGAAAAAGTGGTAAGCTGATAAACCATCGTTTAAGTTTGAGAAAAAAAATAAAGTTTCATTTTTTTCGCATCAATAGATATCGATTAAACTGCACTTTATCCATTTTATCCCAATGGCACATGAATTTAAATATAACGCTTTTAGACGATCAATTTATCCAAACTATATATAAAAACACATGTTGTTACACGTGACAAGTCATTTTTCCATTTTTACAGCATAGATTACGGAGACCTTGCATTACTATTTTCTAAAACGTACTTTCCAAAAAATAAATAGATAATTGATTAATCTTTTTATAACGTTTTTATCGCGATCTTCTTATTAAGTTACACGAGGTCAAAGATAAATCACTTAAATTCTTGTGATTCTTAACAAAAAGATCAGTATAAAGAATTAATAATCTAAAATGTGGCTATTTAGAATTGTATTAGATTACGCCTTTTACAAGATATTTTTTATCTTTAATGTTACATATTCATAATTACAATATCATCAAAGATCTCGAAATAGCAGTTTATTAATTATAAATATTTATTTTGAACTTATGTTCCTTTTAAAATACTTAATTTTTTTAGGCGATTATTAAGCCCAATAGGTTTGTACTAACATAGATCTTTTTCTCTTCAAGCCCATGTTGATTTATATAAAAGCAACTTAAGAGTAGATCATGAGAATCAAATATCAAAGTTTATGAGAAATATTTCTTTAATAAATTGCTTGTATTTTTAATGTGATTTAAATAGCAACTAAAAAAAATTTCGAATGATTTATAGAAAATTAAGTTGATATCTATATTTCATTAGTGGGAAATACAAAAATGTGGCTAAATATAGAATTCCATAATTTACAGTTCTTTCTCGAAATTTTATTTTGAGTGGCAATTCTCGTAGATATAGATTTTTAATGAAACTTTTATTACATTTAATAAAGACAACTAAAAATAATTTACGTACTATGTCGTATACAATCGCGTAACTATTGACGATATGCCGATAACAAATTAAAATTAATTGTATGCAGAAATGTATTAACTGATTACATTTTTTTTTGGCAATAACCCAGAAATTATTTCACATTTGATTGAAGTCTGTAATTATCAGCATGACTTTTAATAATTATAATGTAAGACGATAAATATTCATGGGCAAATGTAGGAGATATTCCCTTTCTTTCTTAAATTTCAATGTTTTGATATCTCTGACAGCATTTTATAATTATAAAGTGGCAATATTTTAAATTTAACAAAAGTTTTGACCTTTTAAAGATCACTTTTTGGTATAATTTAAATATTTCGTTTATTTGTTTGTGTATCTTAAAGTTTTTGATGTTTTATGCACCAATTGAACGATTTATCATGGAAATTTTATGGGGTTACACGAATGAATTCTCCACTCTTAACTGAGAAATAAAGTGAATTTTTTTTGTCGCTCACTAGAGTTGCTAGAATACTGAAATTTTCATAATTTTCTTCAAAAATATTTTGCCTAAACTACTAGAGTATCCTAAATAATTTTTCATTTTAAATTATAAACATTTATATTTCAAAAACATTGTAAATTTTAAATAAAGATTAAACTTAAATAATATTCAAAAAATTGTACACGCAGTGTTATGTCTTTGTCAATAACTATTTACCTATTAATTATATTTATTATTCATTTCAAGAAAATGAATTTCAAAAGATCACACTAAAATATCCGAATAAATTTTTTCTCATAAATGATATATTAATGTGAACGACAACAAAACCATTTCTTTTACATTGGCAGTCTGACCAGATAGGGATTTTTCCACTGGAGACTAACTAAATCGAGTTACAAGCGTCAAAGAGCTTTCTACGATGCGCAAAAAATTCTCGATAAATTATTTTCTATATACCATCGTTCGAGACGAGCTACAAAGCTTAGCTTTATAACAATTTTCTTCGCACTACTGAAATTCCGGGAAAATACGAGGCAATTCACATATAAAAGAGGCAAGATAAAATTCACATTACAATATAATATAGTGACGTTGATTCATCTACAAAATCATCATAGGCCCTATTAAAACGAATCTTTATAATTGATGATAATCGCCGAAAGTAAACAATCTTAGAAATATTTCATCGCCGGAAAATCAGTGTGTCATATAAATCGTCTCTCTCACACACACACACACATACACACACACATACAAACACACACACACACACACATACACATACACACACCATCCATGTGCCAAAAAAGCACGAAACTGCGCAAATAGATAAGTGCGTCGACACACGTTGGAAAAGCCCCACTATACGCTTAGTTACGGAAGCGACATCGGTTTACGCCATCAGTGCGGAAAATAGTCACTACTATACACGCACACACACACGCGCTCTTTTGCTATATACTATACCTTCGCACGCGTGCGCGCGCTCTCGTAAGCAGCGTTCAGAGTCAAGGGCGGTTACTCACACGGCGACTCATCGTCATCATAATCATCGTCAACATCATCTCTCTCTCTCTCTCTCGCACTCACTCTACGTGTGTGTGCGCGAGCTCGACCCTGAATTCATGCCTGGTCAACAGTTTCTCTATAGAGTGCGATACCCTCTCGTACGAGTCGTGCACAGATTGGCACGTGTTTTTCCGCGCGCGCGCCTTTTTCCTCAAGCCGCGTGCGCGATTACGGCGATCGGGTTGTTACGAGATCGACTGTACACGTATATAGCTCAAGAAGCTATATACGTTATCGGCTGTTGTCGCCGGTCGGGTGTCTTTGAACCCGGGCTATACGATGAGTTGACCTGAAATAGAATTGGAAGAAAGTTGCAGGCCCGCGGCGATTTTTGACGATGGGTCAATGATGATATATAGACGAATTAGTCATTCATATATAGAGCTCGTTGACGTTATCTGTATGAGAGCAGTTATATATCGTGCCAGAAGGTATAGAATTCGAGAGCGTTAGTTGTGAATAAGTTAGGCCTATTATATAGTGTTTATATACTTAACAAAATTCCGTAGCTATTGTGTCTTTATATACGCTCGTATATGTGTGCGTGTGTGTATTGATAATGGAAAAAACTTTCATTTTTTCCCCGAAATCTGTTTGCTCCCACGGTTCTAAGGGCTACTACGAAAAGCCAAGAAATACAATATGCGTTTGTATTCAGTTATAATACTATCAGCGCTAAGTCTTATCTGTGAATCAATTACAATTAATATAACGATTAATTATCGGATTTTCGATAAATTATCGATAATAAAACTGATATAACTATCAAAGAATAAAATTTCCAACAATGTACTCGAAAAGTCGTTGCACTTGTAAACACCTGGAAAAAACTTTTTTTTTGCTGTATCTTTTTAAAGTAGGCGTTTGATTAGAATTATATATAAACGCAAGTCGCAATAGAGTACGATAAGAATAATACCTTGATAATTAAACGATGCACGTAAAATCTACTTATACAAAATAGAAGTAACACATCACGCGGTAACTATATTCTCACGAATTGTATTTTATTCTGGGAATAAACTTAAATCATGCAAAATTATTATTCAAAATTATACTTGTTTTCAAAGTGAAATTTATTTGTAATAAAATTGAAAACTTTTCGACTTGAAGCAATTTTTTTAATTTGAATTTAATTTTTTAATTTAATATTTTTAATTTGAAAATTTTAATGTTATTGATTGCAAGCTCATGAAATGTTTTAAAAATACTTCTCCGAGCAACTAATATACGAATCAATACGTATTGAATTTATTGCGTATTATGAATAACAATCGCTATTTAAATTTAGAAATTCCAATAAAAATCACTTCAATCAACATTCAAGCACTAAAACTACAAATTGTTTATAATAGTAAGGTGCAAGAAGTTGATCGCTAAATATAATGTTTAATACATTATTGTATCATGTAGCTTACAATAAAAAGGTTTTATTTATAGAGTTTTTTTAAGTTTCTCTATGTTTGGCCTTTGCTATGTCCGGTTATCGAACTGTACTATAACATTATTTTTCTGGGCGTAATTAAATCTAAAAATACTATTTAATTTAATTGAGTTTCTTGTAAGCATGAAATCCCCGCATTGATGCAACAAGTTGCGCTTAATCCGCTCGTATTGATTCGAATGCAATTTGCATTTGATTGATATTATCGAATGTATAGCGAACAGAAAATTGTATCAACGTCAACACGTTCTGTTATCAGTGGTTATCGCGACGCGCATACTTCTCAGATGTATCTCCAGACATTACAGCTAATGCGCCACTGAATTACGTAAGAGCGCTGAACTCCTCGATGCTCTGCTGGTAGTCTTTGCGTTAGATTAAACAGTAAATAAAGTCGTCAGATCCATTATTAAAGATTTATTAAGTCATTTTCCGATAAAGATAAGGTGAATCAAATTGTTTTTCATTGTCATTATTGTTATTGCATCTACTGAATTACACGGAGAGAAATCCTAGAGTAAATTTTAAAATTTATATAGGAAAAATTACTATTTCCTATAGTAGCACTGGGTCATACTCGAAATACCCCGAAATTTCCTACTTTTTAAATAAACTTTATTACATTTTTAATAAAATTTCCTCACTTGTTTTTAAATTTTACTATTTTCGATAGGAATATTTCTTACGGGGTCACGTGACAGTAAGCCGACATAACCTGACAAAAGATGTATTTATCATTTTCTTCTCTTCAAAACTGATAAGGATGTTATAAATTATATTTTTTTACAACTACTTTTTTATACAAAAACTCATGCAGTGCATCATTTCCGAAATAAACATTGCCAATAACATATTTAGTGCAATGTTATTGTTATGGGACAGGGTAAGCTGTAACATATGTAGACGAGTCGAAACACCGTACGTGCAAGAACGTGATGGTGCAGTGGTAAGACTGCGGCTTCCGAATCAGCGGACTGGGGTTCGATTCCCACACACCGGGTTCTCGTTTTTTTCAAAAATATAAATATATTATTTCTTATCAAGGAGCGCGGGAGCACTCCGAAGGCAAGTATTTGCCCAATGTAGAAAAAGCCTGAGGGACGACCGCGCTACATATTTAATTTAGTTTATTAATTTAATTTAATTTTGTTTCAAATAGAGTCGGTAAGGTAGATCACGAAAAATATTTTTTTAAGTAATGAATTTCAAATTTACTTTCTAAAATAGTAAAAATTTCTAATTGAAATTATAAAATTTACCTACCTATATTGCGAGTATGTCCCAGCAGTACTATGGCAAAATAGTAGTTTTTACTATAGATAAATTTTAAAATTTCCTCTAGGATTTTTCTCCGTGTACTTTTGAGAATTACGTAAATTATTTTATCAACAAGTAGCATTTGTAAATAAAAATATTTAATGTAATAATTAAAAAAAATTTATTATAATACATTTTTACTAATTTTTACAAAGAAAAAGAGCCAAGTATGTTTTTATTTAGGTCTTTTACAATAACCTTTAAGTACATTGTATTATTACACTCTTTCATTTGGAACAATATATTTGGTCCTATTATTCACAAAAATCTTACAAGGGGCATGATTTTTTGCTCCAAAAGGTTTGGAGTCGACCCTTTTCGTTTGGAGCGGACCTAGTCCGCTCTGGGCGAGGCTCTCTCTTAGAGAGATAGCCTGGGCATGGCGTCTAGGACAGGTGGTATCGCCTGTCGCGGCGTGCCGATGGCGAGTGTGCTCCGAAAAGTCGGAGCACATCAGAATTTCTCGCCTGCGGTACCGCACGACGGCAGTAAACAATCAGCAAATGGTCAAAAAACTTCTCACCAGCCGGTCGAGGGTGCGGCCCGTCGATCGAGCTGTGACGTTGCGATAACTTCCCGGAAACTCGCGAGGTGCGTTGACGCTCAAGTTTTCGGGAAAAAAGTCGGAGAAGTAATATTCCCCGAATATTATAAAAAAGTAAAAAAATGCGAGACATCGCGGACGTCAATTCCCCCCATGGAATCGCGACTTTTTCCCACGCGGGAAAATGAATTGAACGGAAAAAAAATGCGAAAAGGGAAAATTAAAAATTGTTGAGAATTTATGTACAAAAATATGTGAACTGTAATTGTTGGCTTTAAGAAATAATATTTTTGAGTAAAACAATTGTATTTATACCACGGTGTGGCTTAAGCCCGCGCTTAAGTCACGCCTATCCGTGACCCAAGTAGCCCATAGTGTGCTCGGTTACGGATATGCGTGACGGCGGGCTTAGGCAGGCCGTGCTATAAAATTCTATACGATACTCGTGTCGTAAGTAACCCATTATTGCACGGCATTATCGTCCTCGCTGCGCTCGGGCGCTCATTTTACGCCGTGCAATAATGGGCTACTTAAGGCACATGTATCGTAATGTACTAATTGTATGTGAGTTGTTTGCGTCAAGTGTGTCTGCATTTTAAAAACATCGATTTTTGCAAAAACAAACGATTCTAAATAAATCTATGTTTAAAATTAAAATATATAGAAGAGGTTAATCATGTCACTTTAAAGTCTATATAGTCAAATAGCACATCACGATACATGTGCCTTAAGTATCCCATTATTACACCGCGTAAAATGAACGATAACGCCGTGCAATAATGGGTTACTTAAGACACGAGTATAATATAGAATTTTATAGCACGGCCTGCCTAAGCTCGCTGTCACGCATATAAATGCGGTGCAGTAATGGGCCACTTCGGTCACGGATAGGCGTGACTTAAGCGCGGGCTTAGGCCATACCGTGCTATAAAGTCAAATTCCGGTTGCACAGTAACTTAGTCACTATTTCTTGCACGTGGAAGTCGTAATTGCAGAAGGCACGCAGCGGTAGCGGCGAGGTTGAGTGACTGCAGCGTAATCCATGCAGTCCTCATCGGTTAGGGCTCGCCCAGCTGGGTGAGCACAGTTGAAAATGCAGACGGCTCGTCGTCAGCAGACGACTGCGCGTCGCCTCTCTCCATCGTATTCGCAGCACAGCTCGACCCGTGATTTGACACACTATTTGCGATTAAAAATAGATTTCGCTGTCGAAGAATACACTTGTTTTATCACTTTACTTACTGCGTAAATTAAATTTCCGGTTGTGAAGAGCACGCGCGTTGTTGGAAATCGCGCGTGTCGCGTCCGTGATAGAATTCTAGATGTCTCGATGAACCTTGGCGGTGCGGTGTCGAACAATCCTCGACGACAGAAATCATTGTAGATGATGGGCGCCACTAGCTGTTTAATGATTGCTAGAAGTCTGTTGTCGGTGCACTTTAAAATCGCGGCGTCCTAGACATTCTGCGAGTATTGCGTAGGTCAGGTGAGCCCATCCGAACACACACTCGTTCTTCGCGAACGCGAAAAATTCACGTTCGGGCGACATTTGTGGTAGGTTCGGGAGGTCGGCGGAGAGCATGAGGAGTTTAGGTTAAGATTCGGGTTAAAGAATAACGTATTAATTTATATTTAAATAAGTATAATAATTTATATCAACGGTAGAGCGAGTAAAAAATAACAATAATAATACAAAAGAAGTTACGGCGCGTAATTTAAAATAAAAAAATAAAAGAATTTACAAAAAGAAACGAGCGAGAATCTCGTGCGGAGAGGATCACTCGCCCCTTTCCCCTTCGACTCCAAAAGGTTTGAAGTCGACCCTTTATGCCATGGAGCCACATGCTCTGGGCGAGGGAAAGGGGGACTCCTTTTGCCGATAGCGGCGAAACCGCTGTGGCGGGAGTCAGGCGAGGTCCTCTCCTAGAGATAGCCTGGCATGGCGTTTAGGCCAGGTGGTATCGCCTGTCGCGGCGTGCGGATGTCGAGTGTGCTCCGAAAAATCGGAGCACACCAGAATATCTCGCCTGCGGTAGGGGGCGAGGTTTCCAGTGTGCTGATTGGTTACCGCACGGCGGCGGTAAATAATCAGAAGATGGCCGAAAAACTGCTCAGAAGTCGGTCGAGGGTGCGGCCCGTTGACCGAGCTGTGACATCGCGATAACTTCCCCGAAGCTTGCGAGGTGCGTCGACGCTCGAGTTTTCAAGGAAAAAGTCGGAGAAATAATATTGCCCGAATATTATAAAAAAGTAAATAAATGCGAGACATCGCGGACGTCAAGTTTTTTACCTATGAGTGATGTTCGAGCAGTGTTGATTTGGAAAGTTGAGTGTACGTAGAGCAACGTTTTTAACTGAGCAATAGTACTGGCGGTATCAATTTAATTTATTTTCCTCCAAACAGCGAAATGAAGTACTTTATATCTATTTTACGGAGAAAAAAGTTGAAGAGGGAATAAAACGTCACTTTTATCCTAGCTTGAGAGTCAATAAAGTAGCCGTTATAGTGAATTAAGCGATGTATATATTTATATTCATATAAGTGCTGTATATTCTAATATAAGGAAATCAAAAAATTAAAAAAGATTTTTTTTCACCGTACCCTGCCCGAAAGTATCAATTTCCCTCCCGGCACCGAATTGGAAAAGTGATATTTTCGGCCTGGGTATGGTGATAAATAGTATACGCACCACGGGAGGAAATTTGGAAACCCTATAGCTCGTATTTGCTACCCTCGCCTTCGGCTCGGATGGCAATTTACACGAGTTGTGGACTTTCCAAGTTTTTTCCTCCCTAGATGCGTAATATACTATTCTGCCCTCCGGCCGGAAAGCGCCAACTTTCTGGCCGCTGCGTGAAACGAAGTTGTCGCTTTCCGGCACCGTCGAGCAGAAAAATAATATACAGACCATAGCCAGTAAAAAAGAAAGCCTCAGATCACATGTTTATCAATCTCGGTTACGCCTCGACCGACAATTACATGTGATCTGAGACATTTCTTATTTTACTGGCCTAGGTATGTAAATACTATTTATTATCAATTTCTCTTACATTATTTGTATAATAAATAATGCTGACATAACGTGATTGATTAATTTATCATACTTTCTTCGCAGCAAGATTTTGATAATAATAATGAAAGTGGCGTTGTTTATGTCTGTCAAATTAAAACTGATTGTCTTAAAAAAATAATATTAAATAAAACCACAGTATTACGTGAAATCACGTTACTATATTTAGTATACTGCGTATCTTGTCTTTTCGATGATTATTGCATTTTCTACAGAAAACATCTCTCTTTTTTTAGAAAGGCAGTGAAACTAATTAAGATATCATAAGCAAATGATCAGCTTAAATATAATTATGCAACTTTTAATGTAGTAGTGATCTATTCTATACGAAAAATTATTTAGAAAATTCTAACAATATCCCTGGTAGAAATTTGACTATTAAAAATGGGGCACAATCTCAGTAAATAGCCAAGAGAAATGACTAATTATT
>JAWWEQ010034784.1:0-103450 GCA_035583055.1 Torymus tubicola
TTATTTTTTGCAATTTTTGGTGAAAACTCAACTTTTGCCATTTTTTTACTCAAAATCCTGAAACTTTTTGTATAGAAGGCTGATTGGGAAAAAGTTTGCATTTTACTTCTAGAATGTAGTCATATTTTTTTTATGACTCTTTTTGAAAGTATCTGATTAGCTGCTTTTCAGTGTACCTTTATCAAAAAAAGTGCTACACTGCTACGTATGAATATTTTTTGTTCGACAAATTTTTTTCTGATTCTGTATTGTAAACCCTTCAACATAAGCCCTCAACCAAGATGGGAAACCTCTTCAGAAAAAAGCTATGAATTTTCAAAAGATGTAAAAATAGTGAAAAAACCCTCTTTTTACATGACTAGCAGAGTCAAGTTTACTTATTACTGACTGTAAGCGACGTGACAGGGATCGGTTATATATGTGCACCCCCATGTCAACTACTCCAAGCGTAGCAGTCATTACTGCTACGTAGGCTTGCGGGAACGGCGATCGAGAGGATCATCCGGAGGACCGATTTTCCCTCACCCCTAGCCGAAAGGGCTTGTAAAAGGTGAGACCCAGGTCCTGCGTATATTTTTAGCCGGGCTGTCGCGTGATTATAATTTAAGATAGACTTAATGTACACAAATATGTCGATATTCTTGGCGTAGGTTTTCACATAAGTGTTTTCCCTACGCCACAGGCGACGGTCTGGGCGAATGCGAGAGTAGAAACATATTTGTTTAGGTTTAAATTTTACACGGGGAAAAAACGGAAAACCCGTGTTGGGTATTTTATAACTGCGTCGAGTGAAGAGTCGAATGTATGAGCCAGGTCAAAGGCGCACGTGCCGTGCGCGTGCGTGGGCCAGCGTTGATCCTTTTTTATGACCTTGCGCAGATTAACAAAGGGCCCAGTGTCACGGGGAACTACAGAATATTTTTTCTCCAAAATAAAAAGACACATGTGCATGTGCACTTAAAACGATAATTTTTGTTTGGCTGATCGGCGGCGAGTGGCCGCGTCGGTCGGCTGAAGCGTACCCGCAGCGGCGGCAGTTGACGTTCGGGTACGAAGCCGAGCAGTTCGTTTTTCTGAATAAATCTTATATTTTCATATATACATATTTTGAAAAGTGAAAATTGAACTTTGATTATTTCCCTTCATCTATCCTTCCACTCCCAAATTAAGTTCATTACGAACACTGACTATCATGTGTTTATTCCACAGAATTTTGTTTTTATGCTGCTTCTTTAATAGAATATGATTATATTTTACACCACAGCTGTAAAATATAATCATAAAAAGTATTTATTTGCATTAATAATATCAAACTATTACAGGTAGTACGTATAACACATTGCAAGAACTTGTTCTCGACAAATTCATTCTCTATATTACTTATAAATGTATAATGGTTTTTTAAACACTTTCTAAAGTATCAATTTAACTAATAAAAAGTGTAAAAGGTATAAAATTATGTATAAGTACAATAGTTAAGGTCATGAAGTTACAATAATAAAGAATAAACCTATTATAGTGATTTATACCCAATTATGCGCATTACAAAACTAGCAAAAATAAATAAATTCATAAATTTTTATTTCATTCGTTTAGATAATTACAAAGTCCCTGCTAATTCAGAAGTAGGTGTGAATATTTATGATTTACACAGAGATCCTCTTTTCTGGCCGAACCCAGAGAATTTTAATCCTGACAGATTTTTACCAGAATTGGTGCAAGCTCGACACCCATTTGCTTGTCTACCATTTAGTGCGGGAGTTCGCAGTTGTATAGGTAATTTTAATATTTATTTTATAATGTGTAATTAATGATTTACTGAAAATATTGTATTTTTAGGTATAAAATATGCAATGATATCACTGAAAACTCTAATAGCTCATATACTTTATCACTTTGAACTGGAACCAATCGATAGAACTAGTGATCTTACATTCTCAATGTATATCGTACTAAAACCAACACATCCAATACATGTCAAATTTGTTAAAATAAATCGAGAAAGTGGAAAATGTTTATAACGAATTTAATATTATGTTTTATAAATAATATGTATAAATAAATTCAGTCTAACTATCTCATTATACAGCCAAAGAAAATTTAGAAATTATGCATAAAAACTACTTTAGCATCGAATTGAGAAAAAACTTTTTCGTGAGACAGGTGCTGAGATTCTCTATGCAAGGTCGATACTCTTATTTGCCGATGATATTACTTAAACATGAAAAAGTTACCTTTCACAACATGATGCGAAAGTATGGTATTCGCCATCTGGATTCTACACAACTAAGTAAATACTTTTACGTATTTTAATTATGTACAACTCTTGAGACTTGAGAGGTTTTTATCTCATTTATAATATCATTATAGTAAAATTTATTTGTCACGGCATAATTTTATATTCGAGAAGAATTAAATTCAACATTTTAAAATCTAAAATTATAGAAGATTAAATTAAAACTCTAGTTTTTACAATATTCTATGCAATTAAATCTTTGCCTTGATTTTAGTAATTAACAGTGTTTAGATCGTTCATACAAACTTCTCATATAGATGAACAATTTAAAATTTTCCACATATTGGTTTAAGGTATAATATATAAAATGTGTTGTTAAATTGAGTAGACGATCACTTTTGCTGTGCTTTTAAAATAATATTTGATTTGACTAATTCTAAAATTCTTGGCACGACGTTATTTCCTTTACGTGTTTCGGGGTTATTACGTAAACATGAAAAAAGTTTTTCATCTGAGCAGTACACGATCGCCGATATCTAACGTGTATTAAGATTTTTCTCTTTGATAAAGTGCAGCTTATAAAAATTATGAGTTTGAAACAAATAATGAGAATCTTTTTTGAAATTGAGAATTATTTTATCATAATACCGGTACGTTCAATGACTATAGAATGTCAAAGCAGATTGTACTCTAATAAATATGCTTGTCACTATGCAAACCCAATTTGAAAAATATTTATAACTACTACTAGTTACAACACAATAAAAATTCGTTGTCGCAAAAGCCTAACTACTTAAAATATCCCAATCACTGTAATTAAAATTCTTTCGTGCGAGAATAATATTCCAACAATCATGTTTAACATCGAAGACAGGTAAAAATATCAAATTGTATCATCACATAAAATTAGAATGATAATCTACAATTAATCAACGGGGACTATTTATACTGAATTTTCCTTTGCTGGATAAATTATCCAGAGCACGTATGCTTCCTTTGAGAGCAGAACAATCATTCCATACTAATAAGTAATTAAGTGGAATTCGAGTTTACATAACTGTATCACTTGTTCATATATATCAGATATTACATTTTCATCTGTGCATATGTATACCAGATTACATATTTATATAACATTTGATACAAATATTAATTAATATTAGAAGAAAAAATGAATAGTTTTTATAATATTTGTATTTGCTTTGTTTATTTTCAAATTTTGAAGAAATGATCATCTGTTATTAATAAAATAGATATTTTTAGGAATTATCAAACAATATATAATGATAAATTCTTTAAAAAATGTGTAATTAAATTATACGTAAAATAAAAATTAGATTAAAAAATTTTAGATTATTGCAATACTATATAATTGTAAAACTTTTATAAGAATTTCCTACACCGAATATGTAATTTCTGAATTGATATCTTCAAATTATTTACATAATCCTTAACGTGCAAAATTCTACATCGCAAAAGATATCTCTTTGAAGAGTATATACACGCGTGCAAGCATTGACTGATTTTGTCTCGTCACTAACAAGAAAACTTTTCTTGCCTTTTTCTGAAATACAGGACACAACTGAATTACGTAATATGTGGACGTGCACAAGTATGTATTTACACATTGAACAGTGCGCAGTGGATAGAAAGCAGCCTGTGATCAGGCAGCCAGAAAGACGGTCAAGCATGTGAAGAATCTTTCGCAGGATATAAAGTTACTGCTATGTATGGAGAAAGACGTTATTATTATATATTATAAGATTTTGATAAAATTTATTATTTTTCAGCAAATTGAATGATTTACAATTCCAATAGGAACCTTCAAGCTAATTTATCTTGCATTTGAATTTGATAAAGAATTTTTGCCAGTATAAATATTAAATGATCATAAAAATTGCGAAAGCCTTTGTGTGTAGTAGTTTAAAATTTTTAATTTTTTAAAAATACATTGATATTTGTATACTCTTATACTAACCATCAAATAATTTATTGTTAATGAAAATATCAGAACCAGTATCAATTTTGCAACTGCTTTGATAGTTCCACCGAACGTTATGTTCACATGCTATTTAGAACACAATATGGACGATAATTATATACACATAAAAGATTCTTTGGCTTTACTAGGTATAAAATAAAACAACTACTGAATCTACTCTTTCATCTTCTACCGAACGCCAAATTCCTCAGCTGAGCAATATATAGAATAACGATTTCGCAGGCGTGCCACTAGTAATAAATCGATCCACTCCACTCCACAAATTTATTACCACAACATCGTCTAATCATACACTCGTAAAGATGCGCGTACACGTATTACTTGGTCAATTAAGCATCCGAGAAGTTCTGAACCGACCGATTTAATACGCTCTAACGACGCACAGCCTTGTTAGGACATATATACGTTAGTTGCACGACCAACCGTTATTTATACTGGAGGAGTGTGCGTTTATCTTTTCGCTGTCAATTGCAAAGGTAACTGAGACAGAGGGAGCGAGAACGAAAGACAGTAAGACAGACAGGAATGAAACAAAATTTATCAAAAGCCTCAAAAATGTTATATTATTAAAATGTTATATAGATTGTATATACAATAAAAAGAATTGATACAAAAGTGTAATCATTTCTTGCAACTATGCCAAAAATTTAAAAAACAATAAATCAGTATTGATATGTTTAGTCACTATTATACAAACAAAAAAATATACAAATCCGTATTGTTGTTGTGTATATTTGGACTTATTTTTGTACATTTTAACCAACTAATTAGACCAATAATTAGATTAATAAAATACTCTTTTCCATGTACGGTAATTATAATGTATAAGTACATTAAAAAAACCTCTTATCCAAAACTTCATCCTTCACAACGACGTCACTACGCACGTACGCGTACGTATATATACAATATATAAACACATCCAATTTTTCGGGTACACGCGAGCGCGCGCTCGTCGCTCCGATTATCCCGAAAATTGAAAATCCAGCTATCGCTCGTACATCCCCTCCTCGCCTCGTGTAGCGCGCAATCAGATGCTAATCAACTGAGCATTATCCAGATAAGCGATTAGCCTGGCGCTAGCTCGCGTCATTGCGCATCCGCGCGCGCCTTCCATCGAATTACGTGAAATTGGCAGTTAGGTCGCACTCGCGCGCAAGCGCTAGGCCTTCTCCTCTCATTATTACCCCCCCCCTCTCTCGTTCTCTCGCTCTCTCCTATGTTCTTCTCTTCATCCCTTGCGAGCTTTAACGACCCCTTCGAAGAAGGCCCTTTCAACGAAACCCTTCTCTTCCCCTCTCTCTTCCCTTTTCTTTTTCCATCTCGTTCTCACTCGACTGAATTAGGCGTCGCTGCTCTGGAGAGTTCGTTTCGGGGGTCTCTCTGTGTGTGTATGCGTCAGAGAGAGGAGAAGCAGCGGGAAATGTTGCTGAGCGCTATCGCAAGTGAGCGGCACGTTTTGTCCGCTTCATTAAATAAGTCTTTGAGTGCCGAAGTTATAACCCGTTAAACGCGCGTATTCAGACCCTCGCGAGCAAAATGTATCGTCGGGTGTAACGAAGTTTCCCTTAATTGCTACACTAATGCACCAACAATTGCTGACTTTTTCGCAAGCTGCTCGCAGCGAGTTATAGTTGGACTTTTGATATTAACTTTATCATAAATAATTTGATAGTTCGTGAAGTAGGTGCGTTATTGATGATATAGGGCTGTTCAGATAATTTTGTAAATTAATAAGTGTCTGTGAATATCGGAAAGAGCCCTAGTTAAAATTTTGAAATTAGTAAATAAATTAGAGAAATATAGTAGTTAATTATTTGATATCGATCAAGCGATTATTTTGATCATATTCCACTAGAGTTTCGTAACTGTGAAATGTTTGTTCAAATATTTCAGGGTAGTTTAATTGTCACTTAGAAACATTTATAACACAATAGTTCACCCAAATGCAAAAAAGAAATACTAAAGTAAAATTTATTTGCAGTACTCCTTATGGCAATGTCAAGGTCATATATGTATAATATATGCATGTAATTATATAAAAAAATTTAGTACATTTCATTATCAGCATTCAATTTTTATAATTGTTTTTAACGATCTCACTTGTCCAGCAGTTCTTGAAAAAGTTTTAACGCCAGACATCAAGCGGTTTAAATAGAAACAATAAAATAAATGAGTATAACGTGATATGTAAAAACCTGCATTTGTTTTATCATCTAAAGTGCAGTACAAATTAGTAATTCTGGCTCTCGCTCTCTCTTTCTCTCTCCTTTTTTCTCACCATAATAAATAGCTAGTTATTATGCCATTTCTATGAAAATTTAAAGTGAGTCCAGTTCTTTGGCTATTTTATTATTCCTAGTCGCTTTTCTACTTGAATTAACACCATCATTTTTCATTTTAGTAATAATATTCCGGAACCTATGTATAAAGTTATATTTTAAGTTCTCTACTTTAGATTAGCATTAATATTTACTTTAATTCACCTTATCCTCTTTCTATTATCAGCACCATCTTCCTATTTCGAAACTTATTTCAAGTTCTTCCAAGAAACTTTTTCTCTTCTAACTTATCTTCCACATCTCGTTTAAAAACCTATTTGTGTTAAATTTTTCAAAATTCTGATTTATATATATGCGTGTTCATTTCACTGTAACTCTGGTTATTCGGAATCCATCTATAACTGTAGGCTCTCCCATCACTGTGCGAGTTGATCCATTCCATTCAAATTTCTCTTACTCAAGATATCTGTAAAATATAAAAAAAAAGGTTACATCCGATTTCCAATTAATTACAATTACCTCCAAGAAAGACCTTACCACTACACCCAACACTCTACTCTCCCCAAACTAGACCATCTTTCACCTCTCCAACACAATTCACACACGTGTAAAATTTCATTAACCTCGCGCGTGAACTTCCAAAAGTAGACTAGACTCTGCGATCGTTTATAGTCCATCTCTCGTTCTCTCCAGTCGGCCCAGTTCGACTTGTGGCATATATATATATATATATATATATATATACACACACGCGTGTACGCGGCGGTCACGAACAAGCGTTGAAATACTAATTAACTTTGGAGCAATCTGCATGACACCGCGCTTGCTGCAGCGAGTATATACGCGCCCAATGCCGGTATAACACGGTAATTGCTTGTTTTCTATTAAAGCTCGCGCTGTATATAGGAGCTCTCGCGGTTTACGCGCGAATGGTTACCAACGTGTATAGAAGAGGTGGAGGGGGGGGGGGAGTACGGGGGATAACGTTAATTGCCTAATCGGGGGTGTCTTTAATTATGAGTGTATCGTAAACTCGGTGGGAAATTATATGCGCTCACGTGGCTGTGTAAATGTACGCGTGTAGATGTATGTACAGCGAACCACCACGCGAGCGCGTTGGTAACGTATAGTGATTTTTGTTTGACTGTTTGCACGGCACGCTATATATGGGGTTTCGGTGTGGGTAGAATATTTTTGCGTAGTGGCTAAATTAGTTATGAGGAATCGAGTGCGGGAATCAGATTCATTGGACGGAGAAGAGGGGATGATGATAGTTTATGTATTAGATCAAAGTTGGTGCTTTACAAATGCTGGTGGCTTGGTAATTGCTATTTTTTATTTTGTAGTAGTCACCTATAAATTAACGATATTCGATATGTTGATGTGATGGTTAACCTATTGAATAATTTCATGAATTGTTATATCGAGAACGAGTTCTATTTTTACATAAAACTGCTAAATTCTGTCCAACAGCTATTTTTCTTTTTTTCTTTTATTTCGTAAGCTTCTATATCATTTTTTTATACCTCTCGTCGACGTATCTCTGTATCATTTTATTGCCTACCAAGACGCCGATTTTATTCCATTAATCATCGTTGTAAGACAGCCGTTATTCTACTCGAAATCTTCACGAGAGCCTTCAGACACAGAATAAACATCTTACGCGAGGTATTCCAGTCAGATTTAGAGAGAATCACCGTCGTTTTCGTGAAATAAAACCCTCGAGTAACTATCCACTTCGTTTAATACGTTAGCACTCGAAGAAGGAGCTGCTTCATCGACTCTTCCTCCCTCACTCATCCTCTCTGTTACTCTAGCGTAATGTACAACTCATTTCGAGTCCACTCATGGGAGGCTCGCCAAGATAAATCTCTGCCCCCTCTCTCTCCCTCCCTTCCTCTCTCTTTCTCTCTCTCGGCTGGCAGTCAAAATTAAGCCTCTCTTTATAGCACGCGTACGCGCACTCACGTGCATGAGGCGAGAGGAGGGGGGGATTCATCTGAATAAAAGGCGGTTTTCGCGTCGACGACCACGACCACGACGACGACGTGAAATCAAAAGGAAAATCCGAGGAAGAAAAATCCGCTGTGAGATTAATTCGCTCTCTCTGTCTCTCTCTTTCTTTCTGTCTGCCTCTCTCTCGAATTCTTCTTCCTCCCTCCTATAGTCTCTCGCGCGCTATCACTCGTCGAGGATTTTCATCGCGCACGTACTTGATCACGATGCAGCAGCAGCGACGGCGCACATACGCGTTCTCGCATACGTACTTGGGGAGGAGCCCAGAGTGAGAGAGAGAGAGAGAAGGGAAGAGAAGGGAGATGATAAGGGGAAACAAGAGGAAGATGCTGACGGATAGAGAGAACGAGAGAGAGAGAGAGAGAGAGAGTCAGAACAGCCCGGATAAGAGGGACTGTAGGAAGCTGAATAACGAGCGATGGGAAAATAGCAGTAAAATTTTTTATGCGAATTAATTTATCAAAGTGATAGTCTTTTTACGACGGTAACACGATGTAATTAAATTGAGAACTAATTAATAGTGGTGCATAGCTCATTATTGGTAATGTATCGTTAGGCAAAATTAACAGAACAAAGTACATTTTGATATAAATTCGCGAAACAAATGATTCATACATGGCTGTATAGTTTATCATTTTTTTTTGACGTGTATCAACCTTTAATTTCAGTATATGAACTACGTGTATGAACGGTTCGTGCGTTTGCTTCACATATAATATATTTTTTGAAATTTCAGTGACTTCTCTCTCTACTTAATAATATATCATTATAAAATAAGACGCTTTTCCAGCAAGTGCGTAAATAATGCACTTCGCCTACATTGCGTAAGCATCGCAAGTTTTCAAACGAAGTTTCAAAAAGACTCATTTGTACAATTTTACAGATTTTATTTAAAAGTAGAAATTTCTCCCCTTTCTTATTCAATTCTCATCAAACCATAGTTCTAAGGTCCTAGCACAATAACCTCACCACATATAGTTCATCCTCAAAACTATCCACCCCACCTCACCAAATACCACATTCATTTATCTTTATACCACCTTTCTCTCTCTCTCTACCATATCCAACCACCGAACTACGTTAATCCAGGCCACCTAAAATAACCCGCACAAGTGCACGAACACATGCACAAAAGAAGAGACGCGCGAGAAAGGAGTGTACGCACGACGTATGCTTATCATTGCGACTGAGGCTCATAATGCTGACACGATCTCTTCCGACACGAATCTCCACTCGGCTAACGCTCGCGACGTGATCGTGCTATACTCGTGAGACCAATGAGATACGCTCGCCGTTCTCTCGTGTTTCTCTCTCTCTCCCTCTTCTTTTTTGCCTCCCCTTTTTTATTTCCTACTTCTTCTCCTTCCTTTTTTACGTACATAGGATTTGTCTCCTGTGGATCGCACCGTGGCGACGTATATTTATGCGCGACGGCTGATGCTAATGCGGTTTTCTTCGGTGGCTACTTTGTCGTAGATATTGTGGCCGTGATGCATTGTTTGATTTAGCATTTTATACATCGCGTGTGTTATTCTTTCTTATTTCCTATTTTCATCGTCTTTCAAAACATAAAATATCCGAATGTACGATAAGCTTTTGCGTATTTTCATCCCAAGTTCACGTAAGCTATATGCCTCAAACAGCACAAAATTTCTCCTCATCGCTGAAAAAAAAACAAAACATTTCTCTAAACCTTACACAAACACACACGCATATATAGCCATTAAGGTAAATTAAAAAACTCCAAAACCAAAGCGACACGAGCAATATATGTATATAACCGGCACCAAAACGCTGCACGCAGATTGAAGGAAACTCGGTCATACACGCGCTCTCGTATATACGTTCATCCTTCCTATACATATACACGCTTTTCGCAAAATAATAATTCCCCTCTAGCTATACGACTAGTCAGCTTCATTCCCGCAAACGTGCAAAAAAGCACACACACATACACATACACACATGTTTCTACCTTACCCCCCGTCGTCCTCGTTTCTCTTTATCAACGTTCTCTCGCGTTTACCGTGTCGCTTGCTTACGTGTATGTGTGTGTGTGTGTGTGTGTGCGGTCTGTGTTTGCATAAATGCAAGCTTGGAAAATCTACGAGAGGGACGTGCACGCATGTCGTCGCAGTGTGCTACTACATATATACTGTGCATGCCGAAGACGCGCGCGTTCCCCGAGTGTGTGCTTACGTGTGACGACGCGCTGTCGCTGCTTTGACTTTGCCGTTTCGGACGCGTGGCATCCGCACGCTTCTGGCTCTATTTCTCTTGCGCGCACTCGCGCGCCCGCACTTTATTTGCTAGAGCGCGTGTCCGTCTCTGCGTCTCTGTGCAACTCTGTATCTCTCGTTCTCTCTGTATCTCTTTCTATCTCTGAGGGAATGTGTATATGTCCCTTGACCTCGAGGTATATAAGGGTATATAAAAGGGTAGGACGCGTGACGAAAGGGCGAGATATACGTGTTCGTACCTTATTTGTTTGTTAGAGATGGAATTTCGGTGGTGAGAAGGTGGTAATTTGAATTGTAGAGGTGAAATGGGATTAGTGGCTTGGACGACTGAAAGTATCACTTTACGGAAGTGATATAAATTTTAAAGTGGTTGTTGATATACAAAGAAGAATGTCTAGGAGCTATAGATTTGATTATTTTTAATAATGCAACCGATAAAATAAATAGTATATCTTGAAAAATAAAAAAAGAACTATATGTAGAAATTATGAGGTTATTCAAGATGGAAAATTATGAATTATTGGAAATTAACGTCAGTTTAAAGCCGACATTATACTTTTATGTATTTAGAACTTAACTTTGAATGACATGCTTCATAGGTTGCATTTTTCAAATTAAAAAGATAGTTGTGGACACAGCTACAAAATAACTTATAATATGTAAAATGGCTCATCGTAAAATATCAAAGAATTAATTAATTATTTCTATAATAATTTCTCAAAGCGTTGTGAAGATAAAGTAAGATGATATATTTTATCAACTATTAAATATGGTAACTCTGAAAGTTACTGTGCGATTAACATTGCCTCTTACACTGAGAGAAGAATTTATTTATAGTTAATAAGAAGATATATTAAAAGTACACAGACAAATTTATTTACATTTACTCTTTGTGAACTCTTATTAACTAAGCATATTAACTATTAATATGCCATTATTAATAGTAATATTTTGGAATTTTTGTCAAATGTGAATATATTCACATTTACAATTTCCTTATTTCTCCAAAATCAACTATTTTAGTATTGAGTGTTACTAAATATATTAACTATAAATAAATCCTTCTCTCAGTGCAGATGCCTAATCGAATAGAGTCATTCCATGAAAATATTTTCAATTGAAGCAGATGCACATTTACCCTGTGAGATTGATAAAGATTCATCTTTGTTTATTTTATCTCGAGGCTATTTTTGAAACTTCTGAATTTTTACTGTTAATAACATCGATTTCCTATTTTACAATATTTACAATTCATTACTGCTTTCCGCGAAAATCTAAATTCACCAACCTAATGTCAATATAAGTAAGAAAGTCTTGAATTCTCGCCAGGGGACAAATCCGAGTAGAGTAAGAGAAAGACGCTGGTACACAGATAAACAAAGATGGATCTAGTCGGACGCCAAATGCTACGAGAGATAGAGATAGAGATAAAGCGAGGTGAGAAGAGAGAGAGAGAGAGAGAGAGAGAGAGAGAGAGAGAGGGACATATTTGTAAAATGTAAAAGGGGGAAATGAGGAGAAGGTCGAGTGCACTTGGTGTACAATCGATTTGGTTAGACGAATCTCACATTCAATTCCGCCGCAGTTACAAAGCGAGGAAATTGCGTAATTTCCGCTTTTCTTGCGCGACGCCGCGTCGCGAAGATTCGCGCGCTGTAATGCCGTAGGTGCACACGACTGCACCCGTCGTCGACACACACACGCTCATTCTCTTATACTATTTCTTTGTCTCTCTCTCTCTCTCACTCTCTTGCGCGCTCGCGATCGTGTGAAGTCCTTCTCTGGCTTTACTCGAGAGTAGAAAAAGAGAGGAAGAGATGGAGGGGAAAAAGAAATCGGCCGCAGATTGAATATGTAAAGAGGGACTTTTGATTGTGCAGTTGAGTAATGGCGAGGACATAAAGAATTTATTCAAAACGATGGGTATATATTCAAGGAACAGCTTTCACAGTACGGAAAATAATTATTTCATGGTTAAATTTGCGTTATTTAAAGTACCTAGTATGGTTATACATCATCTGATCTAAAAAATATAATATTTAATGTAATTTTACTTTTTAAATAATCCATAAAATATTATTAACAATGTATATTACTTGAAGTTAAAAATCATTCAGAATCGCCAACATTTATAATATTTTAGCTATGAGGTTTCTTTGTCAGTTTAATAATAAAATATTCTTATAAATCAGGTAAATATATCTTATTTGCACACAGTGTAGCTATAGATATATATTTATATAAGTAGTATTAAGTTAACCGCAAAATTTGTTTTTGAAACATTGTTATTCTCGTAAGGTAGCTAAGAATTTCAAAGGATATGTATAATTATATTTAAATTTATATAATGACTTCATATATAAATCATTATATAAATCATTTCTTGATATAATCAGAATATCCTGAAAATTTTCCATACCGCATGCTTTTGTTATATATCTGTCACAGAGATTGAGTGACAGGCATTGAAGCTGCTTTACATTGTAGCTTGATCAAAATATTTTCATAAAATTTATCTAAATTCGAAAAATACCATTCTTTTCAAGTACACTGTTACACAAACACCCTAGCATAATACCTATACATTATTATCGTATACAAGAAGAAGTAAGCAGCTCTCATCAACCTTCAATTTAATTTCCATTTATATAAGCGACGTTTTTTGGGGTTCAAAGAATCCCCCAAAAAATTTTAACTATTGAAAGGTCCTACACAGTCTCTCCGACCAGCCTCGACATCTAAAAATATACACGTTTCATAGTCATTCGGTCATTTCACCCCTCATGCCCGTGACTTCCCGACCTCACTCTCATGAATATTCAACAATTCTTTCTCTCTCTCTCTCTCGTTTCGTTCACTCACGCATATATACGTATCTCACCTTCTTTGACACACATCACTCGCCTCTCTTATCACCTCAGTTATACTATACACTACTATGCTTTACCTTTTCCACAACGAATTACGTAAACGAAGGAACTTTTCTCGCTCTTTCCTTCATTCCGCACGCATACAAGTGTCATTTGAAAAGGCACTCATGATGTATATATACATATACACGTGGCTATACTGATGGAGGGAATTTAGCTTTCTGTCTCACGCAATGTAAAGCCATGAGCTTTTCCATACGCGTCAGTCGTAAAACAACTCACGGGTGTATATGCCTGCGTGTGTGTGCATGTAGGGGCAAGGAGTAGCTCCGATATCAGCAATCATTGCCGCGGATACTGTCGGAATAAACAAGCTATTACCGCACGAACGCATCAATTTTATGTTGTTAGGGGGTATAAGCATAGCTCTATGCATGTGTGTGCGTGCCTATATGTGTAGGAAAAGCTGATGTTTGGTCGTCAAGATGTTTTTTTTCCTTTTTAATAAAGCTGTTGTTTTCAGTTTTGTATTTTTAAGAAAGTATTTAATGGCTTTCTTTTGGTTCTTTTGTATTCTGGTGAAGAAAGTATAAAATTTTTCTAAGAAAATTTCTCCTGTAAGTGAAATATGGTGCTTGTAATTTTAGTCTGACCATGCATATATGTATATCTACTTTCATTTATCTACCTCACATTCAGATCGATCAAGTCTCGTCCTCATTCTCAATTTTGACAACTAACTCATTTTTTTAATCCAACACTTTTCTTGCTAAAAATAACACTATTCCACGGCTTAATCGAACTGTCATCGATATTCCTACCAAAGACACTTTATCACCTCCGATACCGCACATCCGAACGACAACAATTTAAACAAAGACGAGGAAATATGATGCACCTAACTACGTGTATCAACCAGACAAATAGACTTTCATCAGCTCCCTATATCACCAACATTATTTATTCTACCGCTTCATCGGTATTTCCTCCCTTTCTCCATCTCCATTCCGAGGAAAAGAAAACGACCCCATAGACCGCGTGCGACACGGAATCCAGGAATAATAAGAAAAAAAAAGAAAGAAAGAAACGCAAAGGGAAATTCGATCGCTCTACGTCCGTGTGTACGCGCTTGTATGTGTATGTATATATATATATATATATATATATATATACATTTGGAGAAAAAGAAAAAGACTCCGAATTACCGTCGTGCCTATACCAGCTGACACAAATCTGGTTTCCATCGAAACCTCATGTCTCCGCGTCGCTGCGAATTTCACACGCACATATACACGTTTGCACACGCAGCTCTCCCTCTCATCGTGAAAATAAATTGAATTCCTCGGACGCTGGTGCGCATAATTAAAACTGTCCGACGAGGCGACCAGAGCACTTCCTTTTTCTCGTCATCGTAGCCGGCGTTTGGATATTTAACGTCGGTATACGTTGTACAGGGGAAGAGGAATTTTCAAATACACGCCGATAAGGATTCGCACTTGGCTTATACGGGTAATGGAAAAACCAGACGCGCGCGCGTGCATTTTCGCCGACGAGACGACGTGTCAGAGAAAAAGAGAGCGAGAGAGAGAAAGAGACGTGGGTCATAATTTATTTACAGGTTGACGGTTGCCGATATTTCGAAGATTTACAGACATTAGAATTGAAGCTTCGGTGGATAGGATCGAAACATGCATGTGAGTTAGAGAGCGAACAGCTCTCGAGTATGGGATATAGAATATTCGAAAGGATTTTGCATATATAATAATAATACTATATAATTGGAAATATTGATGGTATTTGAATTAAATAATAAAGGATAGGTCGCATATTAGTTATTTTTTACTGAACCATCGTGTTTCTTTTACCCATAACAATATCTAATTTATCGATTAATTCACAGTGTGTGCGGATATGATCATTATTTCGTTATAATATTATTGGAATGATTTCATGGTACGTAGATATCGTTTTTAACGAGTGAACGTGTGAAATGTGTGTATATTCAGGGTTCAGTGGTGTACCTCAATTATGTGGTTCTGAAATATATAGTCGCAAATTATCTCGCTAGAAACATACACTTCATGCGTGAAGGGGTTAACCGTCCTGTAAATGTACACACGAACATATGGTCATTGTAAATATTATTTATTCCTAACGCCGTCGTGTTCTTTTAAAATTGTTGCAAATAAATGTAGATTTATTCGGTATATTATACATGGTTTAACGAAAGCAATGATTATTTAAAAAGCTTCCGTAATTAATATAAAGAAAAAAAAAGATTACATCGGTAAATTTTTGTCTTTAACGTTGAATAATTCCGCGACTTCATTTTATGAGAGCAAAAAGAGACAAGATGGTTATAGCTATTACCAGAAGAGTTCCGGGGGACTTATAGATGCAAAAGGAACGAAGATATAGGAGAGAATGGTGGAAGAAAAGAAGGCGATAGAGGGATGAGGGGAAACGGACGGATTGGAAAGTAAGAGAAATAAAAGAACGGCCATCAACTCCTCCTCGTTTCGCGCTACGATCACCGAAGCAGCCGATACTTACGTAAAAATCGCTATGTCACGACGACAGTAATTGCGAGAACCTATGGAATGCGTTGCTCGAAGGAATAGGAGAGAAAGAGAAAGAGACGAAGAGAGAAGGAAAGAGAATGCTTTTATAGATAGTTGGATGGAAAGAATGATAGAGTGCCGAAGAAATCAGATGAGGAAGAGACGGTGAAGGAAAATGAATGGGAGTGGAAAGACAAATGGGGGGGGGGGGGGGTGGACAAGAAAATAAAAAGCTTTCAAAGAATGCCGTGTAATTGTAAAGTGGCAATTAAAGGAATATTGATATTTTTTTTGCTAATGTATTGGGTATCTAAAAATGTATGTAATGTTTCAAGCATTTATTAAGGGTACTAAAAAGCTTTTTATTAATTTACTTAAATCGATAAATATATCTACGATTCGATAAATTATTGAAGATTTGTAAAAAAAAGTTGCGATTTTTCTTAACTATACTCTCAAATGTTAATAAATTGTCTATAAAAAATATCTCATGAATAGGTAATAAATGATTTTCCAATTAATTACACCTGTCAGTATTTTCTATTTCTATAATGATAATGACCTATATTTTCCAATACAAAGTATACAAGAAAATTATCTTAAAGTTACGTAGCCTTCGTATTGGACGTAGAATAGCCTTGAAGTGTAGTTCTTAGGGACAAGTATATCCGATAATTTCTTTCATAGCTAGTCTATAATTCCGCAGGTTAATTTCTTAGTATTCGTAGTTTGTAATTAAACTACTTCAAAACTACCCTCTACTCATTTCGGTAAACAATCGCACGAAATTTGTATCGAATTGTATGAAAAAAAAAAGTCAATACTGTACTATAAGACGATTGCAACCAAGACGCAGCGCGTTTCTTTTGATAAGAAACGTTCAGTGCCGAACGCAGAAAAGAAAACCGAGCCTCGTTTATCCAAACAGAGAGCAAAAGCGTTCGACGCCGATAGAAAGAGACAGAGAGAGAGAGAGAGAGAGAGGGAGAGAGCCGAAAACTGCAGAACGGAGTTGATAAGGGGGAGGAGTAGGCAGGCAGGCAGGCAGGCGCGCGCGCGACGACGCAGAGAGGGTGATCGAAGCCATGGAGGGGGGATGAATGGTAAAGGGGCAAGCGGCGGTAGCGGAGGGGTCGCGCAAGGCGGAAATGCAAAAGGAGGCAGAGCAGTGTGTACAGGATCGAAGATCGGACGTCCTGGGAGAGAGTGAGAGAGAGGGAGGAAAATAGCCCTTCTCCCCTTCTCGAGCATCGAAATGAGAAGGAGAGAGTGACAGAGACGGAAGCACAGAGCGGGGGGATGAAGTGGAAGAGATAGCAGCGCGAACGGGGCTGAAGAATGGGAGCTTCTCTCTCTCTCTCTCTCTTTCTCTCTCTCTCTCTCTCTTCAATGACTGGCAGGAATCAAACGCGCGTACGAAGTCGAGAAGTTAGTGCTGTCCGCGTACAGAGGGAGAGCGAAATGCCGGAAAGAATCGGAGGAGGTATTAAGGAATTGGAATATGTTTAGGACAAAGAGACAGGGGAGAATAAGAGAGAGAGAGAGAGAGAGAGAGAGAGAGAGAGAAAAGAGAAACTTGGTTGATAGGCCACGCGATGATACATATATAGGAGATGTTTTGCTACCGGTGGGAGATAAGATAGCGACGATAAGGGTTTGTGATATTATATAGAAATAAAGTATCGGAAGGTTGTTGCAGGGGAGACAAATGGTAATTTGTAAAATTATTGGAAATTGGATTGGTAAGAGTCGGAGGTATATATGCAGAGCAATTTAGTAATGTTTAATAAACGAAAAATAGAAGTGAGAAGTCTGAAAATTGAAGTCAACCTGAATAATTGTCACGTACGAAAATATAAAATGCATAGAATCAGAATCATCAAGAAGAGAAGGGTAAACTTGAAAACAGTAGAATAAGTAGTAGAAGAATGTAAAGTCAGACGAGACGGGAAAAACGACAACGCGCGAGCGAGATAAAGCCGGGAAAGCGAGAGTAATTTTTTCCGGTCCGAGTGACAAGACTATACGCGTTTAGAGCGAAAAAATAGCAGAGAGAGAGAGAAAGAGAAGGCGAACAATAATAGGCGAGAAGAATAGAAACTACGCTCGTTGGCGAGTGAGGAGATAATGCTCTCTCTCTCTCTCTCTCGTATCTCGTTCCGAGAGGCTCGGTAATACGAGAAAGAGAGAGAGACGTCGTGGACGCGTTAAGCACGACGAGAAGAAATACTATATGTTATATCGCGAGAAACGCCGAGAGAGAAAGAGAAAGATAACACGTCAAGGGTGGAGGGACAGTAGCGAAAAGAGTGCACGCGCTTCACGAGCATATGCATAAAGCACGTATATACACACGCAAAAATACGCACGTGCACATACTGTCTCTCTCTCTTTCTCTCTCTCTCTCTTTCTCTCCCACCGAAATACAGTCGCTCACACATACACCCACCCATCAACTCACATACACTTGTCGGGTAGATAACGCTACACAGCCACACATACGTAAAGCAACCTAGCCTAGACGAAGACAGCAGTAGTAGTAGTATATAGCAGCCTCGTGCGTCCGCTACCTTTCTCTCTCTCTCTCTCTCTCTCTTTTACCCGCAAGCCGCGCGGGCACACGTGACGCCCCGCCCTCTCCTTTAGTAGTGCGCGCGCGCGTCGAAGCTTTCGCGCATATAGCATAGCGTCGGCGGCGGCGACGGCGGCGGCAACCCCCGCAACGCGCGCTTGCTCGCTCACAGCAGCAGCAGCAGCATGCTACTATATAGGAAACTAACGGCGGCGGTGGCGGCGGCGGCGGCGCACAACGATCGATCGCTCTCTCTCTCCCCCTCGGTCCGTGAGCGAGCGAGCGAGCGAGCAGCCGAGCGAGCCTCGCGGCTTCAGTCTGAACTCGGGTTCACTCAGTCCGCGACCACCGTTTGCCACGAAACACCTTTCTCTCTCCGTGGCAGCTCCCCCCTGATCGTCGTATATACATATACAGAGAGAGGGAGAGAGAGAAAGAGAGTATATAAGAGAAAAACGTACGTACATACATACTATAAGGAGACGAGGAGGAAGATCGCGCGCGAGAGAGAGAGAGAAGCAAAGTACATACATATACATAAAATCATACATAATAAGTTGATAACTAATCGACCAAGTATATACATACATACATACATACATAAGTCGTGCGAGAGAAAACTCTCTCTTTTTCTCACTCTCTCACTTACTTACTAGCTGTGGTCCTTGGTTGTTCGACGCCGGACGAAGAACAAACGGACGAACAGAAGCTACTAGTCGCACGCATACACGGTTAGAGAAACGTTATATACACACAGAGAAGATAAAAAGAAACGCTTATTTTGGTTGTATTTTTTCGTTCGATATTACTCGTTACACGGTTCGTATAAATCATCTGTCCTTTGCTCCCTTCGTTATTACATAGCGGAACGAGAAAGAAGAGAGTAGCAGTTTCTGCTGCACCCTCTTCTCTCTTTCTATCTCGTCTTCGCATAAACTTCTCTATATACAAATAATAGTAGTCGTACGCACGAAGCAAAAGACAGACGCACGCGCGAGCTCGTAAAGACGAAAAATACAGGGAAGAAACAAAAAATATACGCGCTGTTATAGAACTTACCCTTATACACACGCGCGCGTATACCTCACCTATACGCGTGTGTATACATATATATATATATATACACACACGCACGCGTATACGCGCGTGAACGAAGGGTAGCAGCGTAGTCATAGTCATCGCCGTCGTGTACCGCAGTAGTAGTAGTAGTAGTAGTACAGCGGAAGGAAAAAGCGCACGCAAGGTTAGAGCGCGCGCGTACGCACGCGGCGTAGGTGAGAGAGAGAGAGAGAAAGAGGGAGGGAGGGTGGGTGAGAGAGAGAGAGAGTAAGGGAGAGAGTAAGAGCGAGTAAATATACCGTAGGGGAGGAGACGTAGCGCGCGCGCGAGGAGTCAGCAGCACAGCAGACCGCACCGCATACTACTACCACCACCACCACTACTACCACCAACGCCTCTCGCAACACACCGGTCACTACTCGAGGCCGTAGTCGTCGTATCACGCGGATTAAGGTGAGTTTTTTTTTATTGTTGACTTTTTACCATCTGTCGTTACTTATGTTGTTCTGTATATGCTGTAATTATTGTGTAGTATGTGTGGTTCGCGTGTATCGTATGCAGGTGATTTCTTGGTTCTTGTTTTTTCTTGAGAGAGAGAGAAAGAGATGTACAGTGGGTTTTTGGGGAACCAGAGGCAATCGGACGTGTATGGATTTTTGTTATTTTTAAGTTTGTGTGTATGTGTGTATATGTGCGTTATCGTATCGATTTGCCGGGAGGAGGATGCGACTGAAAATATCCGCGCGTTGGCAGAGGGAAATTCGGCTAGGGTTTGTTATATTGTGCGCGTGTTTTCTGGGCCGACCAGTGATTCGAAAGGCTGGAAATTAGCCTGCATTCGATGTTGATGTTCGTACTTGATGAGATTGGGGGGTAGGTCGAGGGTTACATGTTGTTATTATTGATTTGCCTTGCAATGTAATGAAAAATATTTAGGTTGTAAAGAGACTTTTTTTTAATATATCGTTATTTATTTTCGGGGATTCTAGCTGGTAATAAAGATGTCGGGTTGAAAAGAATAGTATGAAAATAAATGACCGATTTGGTGGTGGTTAGGCGAAGTTATTTCTTTTTTTTTTGTAACAGCGTGGGGAAATAAGTGTCAAAGATAAATGTAAAATACTGCATTTTTGTACAGGGAAATGTATAAAATTAATACATTTATTTTGCTATCTATACAACGATCTAAATTTCTCGGATAACTTAACTCAATTGGGTTCTGAAATACTTGAATTTTCATTATAATCGAGAACTTCAATAATCGAGAATTAGCCCCATTTATGTAATCAAATAGGAAATATGTAAATGCATGTACGATCGTTTATTGATTCTATCTACTTGACATTATAACCTATATGTTTAAATTTTCAAAAGAAAAGAACCATATTTGCATTGCACGTCCGTTATTTTGCAGTATAAAACAAGGTAACACATATATACACAATTAATCAAATTAATGTCCAACAAAATGGTCATGTTTAATGAAAAATGTTTCTTCTGCTTCTGGCGTTACATACTCGAATTTAATGTTGTGTATGTGTGTTTGCTGCTAAATTAAGATGTAAATTATAAATAATATTCTAGTTATTGTCATGAATATTCATTAACTGTATAAATTACAATTTTTTTTTTAAATATTTTGTTATTACGAAATGTAATTAAAAATGTTCTATTTAAATGGATCATGATATTAACTGATTAACAAAATTACGATTGAAATATTTTTTTGTATATAGTATACCTGTAATTCGAAATTCTTAATTAAGAAATAAATTTGATATTTCTTAAACAAAAGGTTAGTAATAATTCTCGAAGAATTTTAAACAATGCAAAGATTACGTTGACAATGTCGAGTTAATATAAGAGCTTTCAATTTGAAAGTTTCAGGGTTTAAGAAAAGCAAGAATTAAAATTAGATAAGAGAAAATATGCATATAAGCTACTTCAATGTACATTTGTAAAATTTAAAAGTTAATACTCAAGTTGTTACAGCTCTCCATTGAGAGAACATTCGACTTTATTCTTCTGACGTCTGACTTATGATGAGCTATGATAAGATATTAGCTTATTTAGTTCATTCAAATATTATTCAAACAGATTCCTCTTATATAGTATTTAAATAAATATTTAAACTTTTAAATTAAAGAATGTTGGAAATAGAAGGATTTTTCATTTAACTTTTATCTCACACGATGTAATGATATTTCATAAGTAACGAACTTTAAAGTTTACATCGTTTCAGTTCTTATTTCTTGAGTTCGAATAATAAAGCAAGTTCCTAATGATGTCGATATTTTTAAGCCTAGAGCAGTGTAATACAGTAAATGACTGTATCATTATGCTACAAAAAATAATTCCACCAATTCTTCATTTTTCAAAGTGTCAAATAAATCAAAACACTTTATCAAAATTAAAATCATATTATTTCGAATATTTTCATAATCTCGAATATCCTTATATGATTAACAAAATCGCTCGGCATCCATTTATAAAGCTTAAAAGCACATTTGCTTTAGAAAACATGTGAAGCGTGCTTTCTGCAAGTTCGAAAGTGCATAATTATGAGCGTGCAGATTGCAAGCAACTACTTCACTTACGTTCACAGCGCTACAGCTTAATGATCGCAATTGACCATGGACTCGAAACAAAATTGATGCAGCCTAAAGCTTATTTTCAACCATATGATAACTACTTTCACGAGAATAGACTTTCTATTGAACTTTTTTCCCTGTCTTTATACACCTTTTCTATTTAAAATTTCCATCGAAGCTTTTATACGCATATAGTCTTTACACGGAACGCAATTAAAGAATCTTCATTGTGCTTTCAAACAAAGGTTTCTGCTTATTTTCAAAACTTCACTATAGACAATCTAAATTTCCTTTCAAAAACTATCCTTATACAATTATTTTCAGAACCATCAAATTGACATTACCCAATATTCAATATTATACCGCAAATTTATTAAACAGCCCAACAACAATTTCGTTCACCTAAAATCCTCGAATTTTCGGAGATTTATCCACGTGTCTCACCACTCGACACTCCAGACCGAAAAGCTCCCTCTCCACGCAGCCACACATTTATCAAGCCTCCTATATACCGAATTCGAGAACTGCAGTAGCGCAATCGCACGCGAAACCCTTCTCTCTCTCTCGCCCTCGAAAACTTTCCCTCCTCCTCTCTCACTACCTTCCATCCATCTAATAACTCATCCTCGCCTCCTGTTCACTCGCTCGGTCGATAAGAAGCCATGCCTCTCTCTTTCTTCTCCACACCGCTGCGATTTTCGCCAGCTATAAACATCGTCCTATCCTCTGCGAAAAAGCTCTCTTTCTTTCTCTTGTCCCTGCATAATGAGCGCCGCGCTGTGCAATCCCTCTCTCTCTCTCTCTTTTCCTTCTCTCGACGCGGCCGGCCCCGGCTCGATAAAATGCCGCGCGTAGGTTAGGTCTATCGTTGCCTCTCTCTCTCACTCACACTCACTCTCCCTCCCAAGCGAGCAGGTTTCATCGATTTCGTCGGCCGGCGGCGGCGCGCGCGCGCTCACCTTTCGCGCTCAGGTGCAGCACGCTCGCGCAGGCATGCAGGGGTCGCTGCCGTTGGCGCTACTGCTGCTGCTGCTGCTGTTACTGCTACTAGGCACAGACGTGGAGGCCTTTTAGCCGGATTATTAGCCCGTTCGTAGAGAGAGAGAGAGAGAGAGTGAGAGGGCTTTTTGGTATAGGGAAGAGGAAAGAGAGAAAGAGAAGGGTAGGCTCGAGCTTTCTTTTTTATCGATTGATTTAGAAGCGGTGGGATAGGTTCGGGTGCGCAGGGCGAAGGGTGTTTTTGGAGAAGAGGGTGAGAGAGTTGAGTGCAATGGCTTGGTTGGAATTTTAAAGGGTGAGTCTTTGGGAGTTGAGGTACCGGAGTGATGATCGATTTTCGGTTGGTGTTTACGAAAGTTGTTTTTTTTTAGTATGGAGATTAATGATAGTGGAATAAATTTCGAATGTGTATAGACTTAGACTTTCTAACTATAGAGCGATAGTTTTTTTATCGTCGAAAGTATTTGTAATTTATCAAAGATACGGTTTATGGAAATGAAGCTATGTAAATTTTCTATAATGCTTATGTTTTGACCTTAAAATTAAAGAACAATATGCTCTAAAATAAGCGTTCATGATGATGTTTTATAAAAATCTCTTTTCAATGACCTTCTGTACATGAAATAACCATTTTTTTTTCATTTATGAATAAAATAATTGAACCAATAACGTGGAAACCTTTTGAAATGAAACTAGCTAGCGATGAAGATACCGTGTTCAATTTTTTGTCAATTTTCCTGAATAGAATTTTTCATTTTGAACTCTTTCAAGAATTTTTCGATAAAATCTAAGTTGAACTCAGTCACATTTCTGGTCGAAAATTACATTTTTTTTTATTTCAGACGTGACCAATTATAACGTCTTCCTTGGCATTCCTTTACGTCATTTTCTTTTCGAGCTTTCACTAAGGTCACCGAGTATTCATATAAATAAAACTACATTTTTTTTCTTTTTATATCCTAAAAAGTATTTTTAATATACTTTTTCATATCTCCTCTTTCGTCCGTAAAATCTCGGGTATCTTCTCATACTATTCATATCGCAAAATATTAATTCCAACTCCCTAATATTTTCAACACCCTCTATATATCAAAATTCAAAACGAATAATTCTCTAAAATACTCTCGATGTCTTCCGAAAACATAATATTGCCTCTTAACGAAACATTAAAAATAAACAAACAAAAACACTTAAAAACAAACCATTCTCAGCGTAGGAATTTTGCAATATATACTGTCCCAGTCGCGCCGGGGGAAGCTTCATTCGGCACCGGCGGCGATGCGGCTGCGCCTGGCGGTGAAATAAAACGGAGAGTAATCCGTTGGCGCCCTGTCCCCATTTGCCGTGCGGTTTTCTCTCTTTCTCCCTTCTCTCGTTCTCAACTACATATGTACTCGGGCACTAGTACCCAGTGGTGTCGGTCGGCTTGTAGCCGCGGCCGCCGCGGCAGCGGCCTCGTTGTTTTTGAGCCTCCAGGATAGAAAGCCAGCCGGTAAATAAGAGGCGAACATTATTACGGGACTGGTTGTTTTGCGCGTCGGGTGAGACACTTGCTCGTCGTTCTTGTACCTGAGAATTTTGTTCGTAAGATAGAGAGTTGGAGGGACGGATGTAAGGATTGGTGTTTTTAAGTGTATTGAACAAGATTGTACAGTATATCTAGAAATCGGTTAAAAAGTTAGATAATGTTTTATTGGAAAATTTCAATTTATTAATTTTATTATTGTTATATAAATATTAGAAATAATAAAATACAAATTAGTACAGATGATAAATTGTAAAACATTAGCTGAAATAAAAATTCAGCTACACATGGATTTTTACTTCACTTTCTTCTCATTTCTCAAATCGAAATTTTTTCATTTTTCAAGTTAAATATTTTTTACTATTTTTACTAAGAAATGACTTTCAAAAAGAGCTCTCTGCGTTTAATCCTAAAATAAAATCAAAATGACTTTTTCACGATGATACATTCTTTTTTATTGTAGACTTTTTTTTAGATTCACCAGTTGTTATTTATATCTATACATAGCCACGCTGGTAAAGAATTACTTGGAAAACAAAAAGCTAAAATAGAGAATAAAAGTAGTTGAAAGCGTAGTATTCCGTCGCAGCGAAACGAAAAAGTATCAATTTACAGGAAATGGATTTCATATAGCGAAGCCATACGCGACGAAGCCTTTTTTGATGAGTTCGCTCTTTGCGCATTCTAGATTTTTCATGCATACGTTAACTTTGCATTAAGAAAATCATAATAATAATTGCGATGGTTATTAAATTTAAATGTACGATCGATACTAGACCATGATCCATTTATACAAAGCAAATACTAGTCACTGCATTATTGAAAATGAAGAGAAAAAGTAGTACTCCTATGAATTTGTATTTTCGTAATTTTTAATGAACTTTTTTAACTAATACAAAGAGCATTGCTCTAGTTTATGTTACTATACACATTCTATACACATTATCTTTTGATGGATTCCTATTTGAAATAGGAGAGAATAGCGCGCTCTATAGTACACAGGTACTCCACGAACAATTCGGTGGTCTGTTATTTCAAACCATTGTGCACTTTATAACAATAAAAGGCTTGTTATTTTTTCAAAATAATACGCGTAATACCAGCATATACAATATCATCTACTATTACAAAATAATTATTCTATTTGTTTTGTGTATTTTCCATAAATTATAATAACAATAAACAACAAATATTTCTGATACTAATTATAACTGAAGATAAATAAATCAGTTCTAATTTTAAATTTTGTAAAAAAATTACTTTTATTCCTCTTATTTAATTAATATTTTTATATTTTGATGCTGCATATTGTATCATATTTTGGTGAATATTTTAATTGGCCTAAAAATATGATCTAAAAATATCTATTATAAAACGTCATCAAATAATTTAAAAAAAAAATAAAACAAACCAATTCCAATTCCGAAAATTTTATTTCCGTACGGCTTTAAGGTACACAGTACTTTTTCCCTCCAAAAAAAACCTGTAAACAAAAGCCCGCAAAAAATGTGTAAAGGAAACCTCCCTTGTTCCTCTTTCATCCCCCAAAACCAAGTGATCAAGAGATTCACCCTCCCCTAAGAACCTCTCTCCCTCCCTTTAACTTTACCGGTGAAAAAAAGGGTCGCCCTCCCTCATCCTCCGTTTGCGTGCAATATTTGCAACTTGAAATTCAATCTTAACGCGCGGCGCGCGTCGCGTGACCTTGGCTCTTGTGCCACTGGCTTATCGATTTTCGCGCGCGCGCGCACGTGTATATCTCTGTGTGCAGCAGCAGCAGCAGCAGCCCCCTGTATTCGAGAGAAAATCGAGGTTAAGTGTTCTCCCCTTTTTTTCCGGGCTGCGAGTAAGCGAGCGCCTGCACGATTTTTGCATTATTTACAACCGGCGCCTAGGCGTATTCGTCCCTCCCTCCAACTCCACCACCCTCTACTTTTCTTTGAGTAATTGTGGCTTACGCGATCATTAAGAAGCTGGGAAGGCGAGATGTTAGGGTGGGTTTTTAGTTCTTAAGGATTCATGAAATGTGGTGATGGTGGTGGTGATGTGGTAGGATGCTTGGGCGATGAGAGGATGGTGGATATTTTTATTAAGGAAATAGAGGTTGAGGGGGATGAAAGTCAGGGTAATTGTGTTTTTTGTTGGATTATGGAAGGTCTGTTTTCTATTTTCGTGTTGTGAAGAGCTCTTAATTTTTTAAAGTAGCTTTAAAGAAAATAATATAAAAATATGTCAGGTATTAATAATAAGACTTCTACAGCTTGGAAAAAATTAAATTACAACAAAAGTTTGTGAAGTTGGAAAAGATGTTTTCGATATAAAAATCGTAATGCAGTCTTTACACAGTCTCAGAAATAACTACATTTCCAAAGAAAGAATGTATGTCAGAACGTATTGAGAATTTTAATGAGATGAACTACGTGCAACGTCTAAAAATATCATAAGTCGTGTTACAGTAACTCTGAGTCATAGAAGATTTCTAAGAATTATACAGAAATTTACAGTATTACTATTGTTTGATCGGCTTCTCAGTTTTTTGCAATATTTTTAGATATCAAAACATCGAAAAGGTTTTTAAATTTAAAAGACTAAAAGATTCATCGTTGCAAACTTTCATATTTGAAAAACAGAGGCAATGTTAAAGTACCATTTAAAATAAAGAAGTCTATGTTACAAAGTATATGTAACGTTGTAAAAATATTTTAAATACATAAATGAATGTCCTTGCACCACTTTCTTCAACAACTAGAACGCTATTTACGAACTTATTTAAATTGAAACTGTAAAAGGTTTGCGCGATTGCCTTTTTCTGGCACAACCTTCAAAATTATTTCTTATCTTTACTATTTGATTTGCAATTTTTATGATTCTCCATATTGCTTGGAATACATTGTTGTAGTTATCTGTAAATGAAAAAAACCTTGAAAATGTCAATATCATCATTGAATTTTATCGACTCATTGAAAAAGTAGAACGTTGTTCTATTTTGCCTGTCATTAAAGGGATTCTTCACTTATTTTTAGACTATGAATTACAGAAAACTGTGCTTACTATTAAAAGTTTAACGCATGTTGTATTCAATCAATAGTACTTTTCCTAAATTAGATATAAGAGCTTCAAGTTTGACATTACATCTATTTTTAATACATTGAAATTCAGTCAGATGTTCATATTATTTGTATAAATATAGTTTACGTATATTTATTAATGTATAATGTAAGTTTAGTTTTCACATACGGGTTATGAAAATAATTCAATAAATATATACATCTACACCCT
Organism: Torymus tubicola; assembly: GCA_035583055.1. NCBI lineage: Eukaryota > Metazoa > Arthropoda > Insecta > Hymenoptera > Torymidae > Torymus > Torymus tubicola. The sequence continues at coordinate 28,233 of JAWWEQ010034784.1, forward strand.
TATACTTTTGATATACATATGAAAAATTTCTGAACTTAACTGAAAGTTTATAAAAACATTTATATCTCATGCATGTATTTTCAAATATTTTTTACATACATTTTTTGGTTGAAAAATTTCGCAAAATTTGATATGTTTGAATTATATGCAGTATTCCAGCAGACAAGAGTTAAAAACATACCTATATTGAAACCAAATTTAATTAATCTTTATTAAAATGCCTGCATGCATTAACTTCTCTGGGCCTTTTAATACGAGAAACATTATTTTGGTAAACGTATATTTCACTTAAAATAACATTCCTTTAAACAGAAATTCTACTTTTGAGTATACACATGAACAACATTGCTAACAAATTTTAATTTGAAACTTTTCTATTTTTCAATATAAAATGTTTTATGCATACCGTTAAAGAGAAACATATTTGTCTACTTTGCAAATGCTTTTGAACGAGAGAATATTTAAATAAACGTGTAAAGAAATTTCGATAGTCGATTACCTTTTGCCTTCTCGCAAAGGGTTTTCTGACCGTGAAAAAAACATTTTTCAAGAAAGCATGTTGGAAACGTGTTTTCAGGTATCTGGAGTCAAAAGATATTATTTTTAAAAGTCTGCCTATGTGTGTGTTTATAATAATCTGCTTAAATTAATAATGCTCTCCATGCTGTATAGAATTCTCTATAAGTTAAAAAAAAAGTTTTTTTCTATATTCCCTTATTATAGTTATTTAAATGAATATTTAATTTTTCATTCAGAGGTTATTTAATATATATGATATGTAGTACTAAGGAATTTTAAATTAGATTAAGGCGACGCTAAACTCAGTCATTACCAACACTTTTTTTTCATTTTCTTCAGAAGTTATGGAATATATTGCTTCCATAGGCAGTAGATTCAGTAATAAAATACAACGTGTCTAAGCGGTATTGTTTTTAAAATTCGAAATTCGATGAGAAAAACTGGTCCCTACCATATTCATTGAATTACAGTATAAAAATTTATAATTTATTGTACATCTTTTAATAGAAGGAATATTTTTTGTTGCAAATAATAGTTATTTTTTTACTACAACTACCTCAATCCGCTTATTCGACATAAATAAACTATTGTTTTGCTCATTAACATTTAAAAAACACGAAAGTTTTCGTTTCAACATACAATCCTCACAAATATCCTACTTCCTTCAACCCCCTATACCATGGCTTATCGAACACTTCCTCCTTACGTAACAGACCTCACCTAACCTGTGTGTGTGTGTGTGTGCGTGCGTCGTAGTAGGGGGGCCTCATCGGGCCAATTCCTGATCTGATACGCTACGGGCTGACAAATGCGAATTCCGCCTCCCCCCCCGCCCGTAATTAACGACGGGGGTGCGGTGAGAGAGGCAAGGGGGGTAGAAAGGAAGTCGCGTGCGCGCGTGGCTTTACGATCCCGCGCGATCCGGCTGACCGAGCACCGACTCGATCTACTGAGCAACGCCGCTGCCGCCGCCACCACCGCCGCCGCCGCCCGGTGCAGCAGTGGAGATATAGCTAGCTAGGTAGTTCCCCTCCGGTTGTCCGGACGAATTGCGCTGGTCAGCGGGTAGGAGGTGGGAGGATTTTGAGCTCGTCGTGGAGAATTTCGGAGTAGTCGGGTCGGTGTAATTGGAGAAGGTTTCGGATTACTTCGATGTAAATAGAACTTATTTGTATTAGAAGAAGTAGTTGAGCGTGAACAATGGTATTATTTCGTGAGCGAAGTGTGAGAATATTTTATTCAGGAGAAATCTAATAAAGTCAGATGTTGTATGAAATACGATGAAAAGTTTTTTAATATCTTCATCGAAGAATAGCGAAAAGGATTCATACCGTAACTTGGAGTATATTATTCTCTTATAGCTGATGAACGTTATTTAACAATTTTCACAAATAAAGAAAGATCATGAATCAAGTTTATTCTTTGTTTTTTACATAATTAATAGTTAGCTTCTCTCTTCTTCTTATTTCAGTATTTTTAAAACTTTCAATACTTTAACAAAATTGAGAGGTCAAAAAATGTTCAAAACTTTCTACTAACAACGCGTTCTCTTTACGGCAACCTACACACTGAAGCTTCTTTTTACCGAACAAAACCACCCCTCTATAATCTCGACGTTTGACGCAACCATTAACCAAAAAGTAAATCGTCCCCCTTCCGCTCCTATTCATCGACAAAAAGCGAATGCTCGCCACTCGCAGCTCGCTTTCAAAATCCCATGCAATTTGCATAAACGCCTCTTAAAATCTCTCTCTCGCTCTCTCTCTCTCTCTTTTCCTCTAAAACCACCCCCATTACTTCTTATCTCCCATCAGCGAATTCCCTCGTAAAGCCCCGATTTTTCCGTCGCCCACAAAAAGCCACTCGCACCATCGCCTCTACGGCAAAACCTCGCTCGCTTGCTTTTCCTCAACAACCACGAAGGAAATCCTCATATAAAAACAAAGCCCGCCTCCTATTGGCGGAGGGTGAGAAAAAAGTACACACACACACACCCACACACGTACTTTCTCTCTTCACGGTACTTTGCTCGCTTGCGGCAGAGTTTTACAACCGTCATTAGGGCATCTTTACAAGGCAGCGCGCGAGCGCGTTCTGTGTGTATGCTCTGCTCTCTCTCTCTCTCTCTTTCTCTCTTTTGCGGACCGTGACCTTCGATCGGTCTACTCGTGTCGTTAGCCGCCGGTTGCCAGTCGATACACTCACGGGGTATAGGTATACCCCCACACATACATAGACGTACATATATACACGTTCCTTTTCTCCACAAGGCTACGCGCATATCTTATTCACGATGCTCTAGCGCCTCGTGCCTCAACTTTCTCTCTCTCTCTCTCTCTCTTGCTCTTTCTCTTGTGCGCACAAGGGAGGCCGCTGACTCTCCCCGTGTTGTCACGGTAGTAAATGGGGGGAGTTGGTTTCTTTGAAGCCGGCAGGATGTTGTCATCGTTGCGAATTTACGATTTTTAAAAGTAGAGAAGACGAGGTAGAAATTCCGGATGGAGAGGGGTTATGGAGAGTAATATCGATTAGGTATATAAGGGTTGGGAAGGGGGTGTGAGAGGGTTCCGCGAGAAGTTTTGGCGTTAAGGGGTGGTGTTGCGGTGCTGTCGATGAAAGATACGATTGTCAGGGAAATTGATGATGAAGGGGGCATGGTTGTGGATCTCGTGTGATGCAATTCGGGTATTTGACATAGTCGAGAGTGGTAGCGGAAAAATGATTCAAATTATCGAATCAATCTTTTTTAAGTATACGTATAAAGAAAGAAATGGATGTATCTACAGATGTGTAGGAAATAGAATTTTCTATGTTATTATTTAAAAGTTCTTGTTTGTTACAAAATTAGGCATAGAATAATTTATCAAGTATTAAAATCATGCAGAAAGATATAATACGTCAGAATATCTTCGCTGATATTATTGAGATCTTTGCTTTAGTTACACATTGTCTGATAATTAATGAGTTTAACCCTGCTTCTACAGTCGCTATTCAATCAAAATGGTAAAATAATTAAGCTTTGCTTGACCTAATTTGAGAGGCTTGAATCAAAATGAAATCTGCTTTGTCATTGTCAAACAAGTCTTTATTCGATTTATAAAAATTTACAATCCACAACGTCCACTAAGTATTCTACTTTTCATATAAAAATCGTATGAATAAAATATCCCATTCCTTGTCTTTACCATCACTGTTCCAGATATTATCTAATGCACTTGTACTTTGTTTCGATTTAACGTCTATAACTTATATAGTTGAAAAGCGCAAGGTTCGTCCAAAAACCGCCATCTCAAAGACCAAACAACCCGCAAATTCGGATCCTGAAAACAGCGTCGCTCGGTTCCCGACATCGCGTCCGCTCCGGAGGGAATCCACCGGCGACTCTCTCTCTCTCTCTCTCTCTCTCTCTTGTGCAAAGCGAGAGCTCGCGGTCGATCCTACCTCCTCTCACTCCCACCGCACACATACACACAGAATCCCGGGGGTCTTTCACGTTACGTCCGATGCAATTGATTAGCGATTGCTGCTCTCGGTGTGTCTGTGTGGGATGATGTGTGGTGGCGGAGCATGTGTGTGGGTGTATACGTGTATTAGAGTTAGTTTGGCCGCTTGGCGGGAACGCAATGGACGATGCAACGCGATTGGGAATATGTCTGCAGTCGTGAGTGTTTGCAAATAGAGCGAATGATGTTAGATATAAATTTATAAAAATAATAGTGAGAAAATATGAGGTTTCATTTGATTATATTTTTTAGTTTCAAATGTGCTGCATAAGAATCTTACATCATTGTTTTCATGTATTTCAGATACGAAAAACCTGTATATTGCTTGAAAGAGGTAGTTAACAATTTATTCATAATTATACCTTTCTCGAACATTCTATTCTGTTTTACTCTATGCTTTTAGTAAGTATTTCATAGATTTGAGGATAATTTTATTCTATTTATCGTCTAATTAGTTGCCGTAATAGATATAACTCCTTTGAGAATATAATAACCTGGGGTATATTTATTATATAAGCATTACTAAAAATTCTTATTTTAATTGTATACACTACGAAAAATTTTTCTGATGAGTTTGGGGCCACATTTTTTACCGTTCTCATACCTCTATGAAAAAAAATTGGCAGTATCGATACTTTTGGAATATGCGTGTTTATTAGCCATTTCGGAGGTTGAAATTTAAAAAATTCCGAATATTCACTTTTATAAAGAAATTTAATATCGAGAAAGTAAACATAAATGCTTTATTAAACATTCCCATTCTGTTTCATTTCGCGATTTTATTTTTTCGTAATTCAGCAGGCAATAAATTACAGGAAAGACGCGATAAATATTTTCATTTCAAATTTTTGGAAAAGCAAAATGAAATGTCACGCGGATAAATGTTATGGCATATAGTCAGCATCATGCTAGAGGACTGAAATCTCGCACGTACGACTTTATATTTTTCCGAAATATATTGTTTTCATTTTTGTTAAATTTATATGCTCCTCTTCCATGTTGGGAGGAATACAAAACGAATAAATCTAAGCGAAATAAAACGTTTCGTTGGTTATATACTTTACACGAACCAAAATACAAAGCGAAAAAGTGCTTAAAAGATTTTTATCTTTAGAATTCCTATGATTACTCTCCAAAATTTATTCAAAATATACAAGTTTGTGTTATGAATTCTTTAATGGAACAACCAAATGGTCACTCTTATTTCAGCATATAGCTTATATAACGTTTATTTCTAACTACGAGCCCGATGATATGAATCCTAGCAATAAAACAAAGCAGTGCGATGATGCCATTAAGTCGCATAATGAGCGCGCGGAATAATCTAAACTAGCACAATGACGAGCAAGCATAGTTATGCCAAAACTGTTATTTCAAAGTTTTAATAGCCGGTAGCCTCAATAAAAGCCCCTCCTCCCCTCCTTGAAGCACACTTGCCCGCTACATACGGGAAATCTCGACCACTCGAATTTTTCCTCAATATTATTGGATAGTTCTAGTTCGCTCAATTTCGAATTAATTGCGCTAAACTCGCAATTCTGTTTTAGAAAATGCAATTTTGACTGAAATTAACTACGCAGTATACAACAAGTATTATAGTTGTTAATAATATTAAAGCGTAAATGCAATTTCATAATGTTTGTAAATTTAAATTTACCAAAACATATATATATATATATATGTATATATATACATTCCCAAGGATTTAATTATTGCGAATAATTCATGCACGCTGCATTCTCGAAAAGAGCCTCGCAATTCGCATTACTGAACAACAAACAGCAGCTCTCATAAAATTTCTGTCTATTCGGAACAGCGAATGACCCGAACCTTCACCCACATCAATTTCTTGCTAATTTCGCTTGTTTATCCTACATTTCGCAAGGTAAGCTTGCGACCTTTCACTTTTACCCCGGTATTATCGGACGACACTTCGATCCACTGGCATACGCTGCGCAAAAGATTATCGACGCGACCGACTTTTTTGCTACTCGCTGCCCATTAGCATTTTTTTTTGTAATAAAAATCGCACTCGCCTTGCTGCTGCATATAAAAAGAAAGAAAAAGAAATTGCGCGTCGTTTGGCCTTATGCTTGAGGAAGGGCGGGAAAATTTAAATTGCATTTTCATCTTCTCCGCCCTTCGTTGGCGCGGCAACAAATAACCGCGGGGCGAATGAAAAATAAAAAGGGGGGGGGGGGGAAGTGAAAAATAGAAACGATGAGGGATATCGTGTTTCCGCGGGACTCGTTGACTTTTTCATTTCTCGAACGCGTTCGGGTGAGTAGTGAGAAAGAGAAAGAGAGAAAGTTCATGCTTTAACAGGCGTTGTTTATTTTCTTTTACACGCGAGCAGCGTGTATATATATATATATATATATATATATATATATGGCGAGAGAATCGTAGTCACGTAACGGCGCGAGATTTTCGTTTGATGATAAAATTGGAGGATGGAAATGTGAACGTTGAACCTTTTCCCCGGAACCCGTGATTTATATTTACTGCGCGAAATATCGTTTAAGCAGACGTGATTCCGATGAATTTACAGTCATCGCGTCTGTGTGTCTGTGTGTATTTGGAAATATATATAGATATGTACGGTTGTATCGACGCGGTAATATTTATTTCCCCCTGTTTGCATTCATATTTATTTGTTTTTGGCGGGTTGGAAGCTGAAAGAGACGCTTTAATTTTCTTATAATGGCCATTTTGTGCATATTGATTATTGAAAAATTAATAAGAGAGGTAAATTTGCAGATGAGAAAAACTGATCGTTGTTGAAAGTATGAAACAAATCATTGCCATTTGTTTTATTAAAAACACCTAGGAATTAATAAAATGTATTTCATGTACATACGAACATCTCAATGGTCATAATAATTCAATTAACTTAACAAATCAAAGTATACTTGGTACTATCAATATACCAACTTTATTCCCATTGTATTAAATTACGCTGTTTTTTTTTAAATAAAACCTCGCAAAACAGATCATTCCACCGTATATAGATGAAAATCGACAATAACTCTTGTTCCAACCCTATCTCTTTCCTTAACAAATACATCCATGAATTAAACAACATTACCTCGTTCGCCCGATGCAAATCCACCCCCCTATCCCTTTAATTACCATAAACGTTATTTGCAACAAAAAATCGTAAACCGAGTTTTCTCTCTTCTCCCGCACGTTAATTATAAACAAAACGAAAAATAAAAAGTAAAGAATGACCCGCCGCGCGCGCGACTTTATATCCGTTTTGCGGAAATGGAAGCGGAAAAAATAATTCCGGCCGCGCTACACTATTCCTCCTCGTATGTATGTGTGTATACATATACACGTACCGCCGTCGCGGCCCCGGCGATTTACTCCCTTGATTACTTTCTTCTCTCATTCGTTTTATTTTTTTCTACCACTGGCCCGTCGTTTCGCGTTTTTAACCTTTATTTTCATTTCTCCCCGCGGCTCCCTGTTCCTCTGCATTTTTTGTAATCTTCTCATTTTTGTTCGCAAATATACATGTAGGCGAATTATGCATTTCGCTTGTCCGCGTGCGAGCGAAAAGCAGGTCATACCGGACGGCACGGCTTTCTTTTCGAGCGGCTCCTCTGGCTTTTAGAGTGCAAGGTCGCGTCGTATTCAGGAGGAGAGAGAGAGAGGAACGTGAGAGGAATTGCGCCCTTTTCCAGCGCGTGCGCGATACGGGAAGGGGGAGACGAAAATTACTTGTCGTGTAGGAAGAATATGCGCGAGATATTGTGTGTAGAAAGAACGAGTGGGACATTTTTCTGACATTAGTGTTTGCACGACTGTCTCGGTTTTAGTTTAATGAAGTTTTTGTGCTTAGTCGAGAGCTTGGTTTTCCTTTTTTTTTTATATCATATGTATTACATTTGCAGAAACGTTCATTTCTGACAGTGTTAATAGAAAACTCTCAAGTTTTGTCCTTAACATGTATATTTCAATGAGAGTGATGAGAATTTTTTTTCATGTGTATGTTTCGTGTTTCTTTTGTGGAATAGCTGAAAAAAATTTCAAGTTAAAATTGTTCTTTGTAGAACAAATATTGTATTACGAGTGAAAAGATAATTTCTGTCATTTCACGAAACTTTGGGTTTTAATACTATAAAACTTTGTCTGAGTAAACCGAAGCAAGTTCGATTAAGCCAACAGATATGTTTTATCGTTATAGACACAGAGAACTAAAATTACCAAACTGACATTTATTAAAGAACAGAAATTACTAAGCTGACGTTATACTGAAATGAATCATTCGTTATCGAAAATCTAGTTCAAATAGCGTATGCAACTGCGGTGTTGGCTCTTTGTGTTAATTTATGTCCGCTTCTATCAGTGTTGAAACTTTTGTGTATTTTATTGAATTATTTTCTGTGTCTCTTTAATATTTATTCTTCGAAATATCGAAGCAAAACTAAAGTGGAACTTTTCATATAGACAAAAAAAATTATATTAATTTATTCTTGTAATAAATGGCTTTAAATAACTCCTTCATAAGCATAGTAACAATACTTTTTTTTTACTATATAGAATTTTTTTAATAGAATATCCATGTCAAACTCGTAAATAGTCGCACATAAAAGATCGTATAATAAAATAGAAATTTATTTATTGTTTTATTTACACGAAATCGCTTTTATGAAGTAAACATGGCCGAGCGAAAGTTATTACGCCAAAAGGCTTTTTTAAAATATTTAAAAATAAAATATTTCAAAAACAAATAAATCTATAAATAAAAAAGTACCTGTTAAGACTATAAAAAACTTACATAACCGTTTCAGTAGCTCACCTTCAAATATCAAAAAAAGAAAATGACGTCTCTTTGAAAAATCGATCCAACAGCTCCAACCCTCGAACGCTTCTCTCCCCTCTAACTCTGTATCTGTCAAAATACCTCGGAGCATCTTCGAAAGTATGTCAGATGTAATGCGCGCGCACGTTCTCTCGCTTCAAAGTGCCGCGTCATTAAAAATTCAACCGGTTAAAATTTTACATCGACTTTTTCCCGCCTCCTCACAATGACTTTCCTACACTTCTCTCGCTTCTCTGCATACTTTCCTCTCTCTCTCGTTCTATCTCTCAGCGCGTAAATTCGTAAATCGAAGCCTGAAAAGGCAATTTCGCAAGTTCACCGTTGGGTAATTATCCGCCACTCTCTCTCTCTCTATATATATATATATATATACATAGATAGCACGAGTGTGACGACGTCGATGCCCTCGAAAATCGCGTTTGCTGAGCGAAAAAGGGATACAGAAGAGAGAGAGAGAGAGAGAGGGAGAGCGTGAGAGAGGGCGACGCGTCGCGCGCGAGGGAAAGGAAATATAGATTGGCCGAAAACCGAGGAGGGCTTCGGTGGTAACTTTCTCCTCTCACTCTCTTTCTCTCTTACGCGCGCGTGCAATCGATCAATCCCGCAACTTCGTTGACGCTTTTTTTTCTCTCTATCTCTCTCTTTCTCTCTTTCCCTCTCTCTTCATTCTCCTGATTGTCCGTTTCACTTTTTCCCGAGCCGCTGACTTCCTTTCCTTTTCTCTCCCGACCCCTCGCCTTTTGTGTGTCCTTCGAATTTGTTTTGTCTGCGGGTGCGAAAGACACTGTTTCGATTCGGAATAAAAAAATATATATAAAGGAAGAAGAAGAAGAGCTGAATGAATGGGGATCTTTGTTTGAGAATGGAATTCGTCCTGTTCGCCTCCGGCGAGACAATGTGACGGGAGTAAAGAGGGAGATGAACGATATAATGATGAAATACGGGAATCGAAAGATTGTCTTGAACGTTGCTGTTACGTTGCTGCGATTGTATTCTTCCGGGCGTGACGTATGAATGTCGGGGTATGAAAGGAAGGAAATCTCGAGGTCGATTGTCCTGGTTTTTTGGTGAATGGTCACGGTCTAATTTTCGAATGACAATTGGACATTTTTTTAGTTTGAATGACATTATGCTACATAGATATTAGCATTTGTAATGGAATGATTGTACACTATAAAATTAACGAAATTGTTTCTTTTTGTTCCAGGTAAGAACAATAAATCTTGTCACTGTCGTAATGTTGCCAAAGAAAGTAAGTTTTTTGACCATCAATATTTTATATAATTTATTTAGTATGATGAGGCATTGAAAGTTTTCAATAATAAACTTTAGATTCCACCAAAACTATTAATAAATCTATTAAACTTTCCAATTACAATTGATGAGAAGAAAGGCAAACAGGCGAAAAAAGACCAAAAACGTGAAAAACTTCTCTTCAATCCAAGCGATTTAAAATATCTGAAATTGAAATAAATTCTATTCATATAGTTATACTACTTTGAATGAAAATGAAAATTCGATTCAAGCCAACCCAATAATACCGCCACTGTAGCTCATCTGGACGTAATAGATTACGATTTCATTACACGACCAATGTTTAAATTAAATCCGCTACGAAATTACCTTTCAATCAAAGTAGTACTTGGCGCGGCAGCAGACGCGAGAACCACTTTTCTCTCTCTCTCTCTTTCTCTCGCCAATATATCCTTGCTCGTATGCGTCTAACAAAGCTGAAAATTCCTCTTTCAGGAAAAAAAAGGAATCGAATTTCGCAAGGTCTTGGATTCCGGATTAAGCAGCCTCTCTGTGCGCGAAAAAAGCTGCAGGCATACACGCAATAGAACGAATGCTGACGATAAACCGATACAAATTGCATTTATCCTTACTTATTCGGTCGGATTGCAGTGCGATGCTCACGTTCCTTTTAAAATGCAAAACGTGCACGCTCGCACGGCCCGCACGCCGAAAAGGCAGCGCCCAATAATACACCCGTTGTTTTCCCCCGCCTTTGACGTGGAAATTCAGTTTGCCCCCTATCCTTGCTCTCGGCCCCTTTAATTTCTTTTTTAGAGGAGGCACGGAGAAAGGCGAGAGGAATAGGGGGGGGAGAAGGAGAAAGAGAGGAATGCGAAATGGAAATGCGAAATTTAGATGTATAAGCGAGAAAGAGTGAGAGAGAGAGCGACGCAAAGGGAGTGGAAATGTGTGCCTCGCGTGGGTTTCCATTGAAACAGGGTATTCTATTGGCTGGAGAAAGAGAGAAAGAGAGAGGGAACAGAAGAAAGAGATCGCTGTTGGAAATCGAATGGGGAAAACGAGAATTATTGTTCGTATAAAAATACTATTACGAAAAAAAATAGTAGATATTGAGTATGTAGATGTATTTAAATTTCGTTGAAAGAGAAAATTTTAATTTATAATAAATGTATATCATAACAAAACTCTGAATACGAATAGTTTAATTTTAAAAAAATTTAAAATTTTCATCACTTAAGTACCGAAAATAATTTTTAATTAATTAATTTCATAATTCGCAGAAGCCCAATTGATTTTTTAAGCTGATAAAGATTATTATTGTAGAAGCTGTACTTATCTCGAGTCTTATCTTATCAGGTCTCAATCTTGTCGTCTTATCAACTCTTAATTTTTGTAGGTCAAGGGATGTTTATTGATGACAGATAGTTTGGTAGCTTAAGCGAAAAGCAATATTCAATGGATTATAACCGTAATAAAATGGATTTTTATGATGTTGTAAAAATAAAAATCTACTAAAGCATGGATACATAGCAACGTCTATACTTTCAAATGATTAAAATAGTTTATCTAAACATATTGAAAATTGAACATAATTCTAATACCGATGTGGTACTAATGAAATTAATGAAACAGAAAATTATACAGCAAGAAAAATATTACCAAAAATATAATTTACGAATATATTTATAATCTCGTCTATTAATCTAAATAGATGAATAAGTAAATGGCACGAATCACTTGATTAATTTCAATTATGATGCATTTATGAACAATCACAATTTTAGCTTTTTTTTCAAATTGAATTATGCCTCAAAATATATTTGTATATACTGCTTTTCATACATCTTCGAACAACCAACAAACACACATCTCTTTCAACCGGTGATTCTTCGCTCTCTCACCAGGCAAACCAAGTCACCGCTATACCACTGCGCTGAGATATAGAGCGAGGGTGCGCAAAACAAGCTATCGACCAGATGCAGCTTATCGGCCGCGCTCTCCTCTATCTGCAGGTATCCATCTCGCCTCGCTAACTTGCATCACGAGCGCGCGCGAAAATCGAATCGAATCGCTCGCTCTTATACGCCCCGCAAAAAGCCGAGGGAGACGCGGCGCTCGCTTGCTAGAGCTTTCCCTCTTTAATCATCGGCCGGAGATTGGCTACAAATAGTATCTCACGCGATATAATCCCTCCGCGACGATTCTGGAACAGTGAAGTAGAGAGGGTTTAGGGAGGTTTCTAGGGAGTTTTTAAGTAGTTAAGGGTCTGGGGATTTAGGTATCGGTATGCTGGGGTTGTTGGGTTTATCAGATTTTAAAGAATACAGTAAGGATGAGAAATGATTGTAAGATGGAGAAAAGTATAGTATTGTAATGAAAATATAAATATATATAGTTGAATTTAAAATATTTTCAATGCATAAGGTCCCGATACTTTACAATCTTGAATAAAATATTTTAAAATAATATGCAATCGTTTGATGTTGAATGGGACAAATTGTAAAGGCCTTGACAAGAAGAGTAAAATGGAGTAAGCTAATAAAAAGTATGTCAAATAAACTTAAATCGAATTTATACGCAAAAGAAAAGAAATTAATTAAATTTTCCAACAGTGAGGGAAAGCATGTATATTTCCAATTCAAGGATAGTAAAACGTTAATTAAAATTCTCGATAATTCTCTATCAAACATCAAAGAATATTGATTAAAGTCGTACACGTTTTATTTTCACTGCGTTAAATTACTTTCTCTCTCTCTCTCGCTCTCTCGCTCTCACCTCTAGACAATAACATCATCTTTTCCCAAGACTTTAGCTTAAAAGCCTAAACAACCCTTATCTTACCAACATACTTCTCTAAAAATAAAAGCATGAAAAAACACGGGCGTTTTTCGCACGCATCGCACAGCATCGAGGCACCGAACCGAGTATAAGAAAGACCTGGAGAATTAATTAGGCCGTACTGATAGCTCCGTAATTAGCTGACTATCCCTTCTCTCTATCCTCTCCCTGTCTCGGCCTCTTTCCCCTTCACGCTCGCGGCGTCATTCGTCAATTCGAATTGTTCGAGCGGACAAATGAGGTTGGGTTTACGCTATACTACCGCTATACCAGCAGCACCACGGCGGCCGTAGCGGCGTCGTTCATCAATTGGCGCCGTGGCCGGATATCCGCGGAGGAGAGAGAGAGAGAGAGCAAGTCCCGGACAATGCCATCCTCCCTTTCTCCCTCTCGCAGGCAAGTTGCTGCGTAAGTTCCCCGGGGGAAGTCGCCGCGGGAATTCTCTCGCCAGTCGTTTATTTGCATTCTCTCTCTCTCGCTCTCGTGAATCTTCCGCTATGTGTGTATGTGTGTGACCCTTTTCACGAGCGAACGTTTTTGCGGCATGATAGGGGGAGGATTTTTGGGAGTTGGGATTGGATGGTTAGGAGGGTGTGGGATGGTGGTGGTGGTGGAGGAATTTCGTGATTAGCCGCGCTGATTGGGTTTCGTGGTATGCTTTCTGAGAGGAAGAATTGCCGTGAGGAGGGGGAGAGATACGTTTAAGCGGGGATGCGAGATTGCTGGGAGTGCGAAAATGCGAGGTTAAATTGGTTTTGGATTGAGGGGTGTGATTGTGTTTGACTTGCAAAATTGTTAATTGGTGAGGTGATGCATTAGTAGTAGAATAAGTCTAGTACGGTCAGGCCAGGTACAATAAAAAATATCGTAGGAAGGTAGAAAATTCATTTATATATTTTTTTTGTAGCGTGGGTTTTAAAATGACGGTTCATTTTGAAAAAGCTATAAAGAATCGATTTTTTTTCATCCACGCATAAAATATAAACAACATTTATTTTTACATCTCCCTCTTGCTGATCTAAAACTTCATTTCCATCCTTTATCCATTACCACGACTCTTCAAAATACCCACTTCCCTTTCACACATGCCTCCATCCGCGCACTTCACACTCCTTTTCTCTTTCTCTCTTTCAGCCATACTCGACCTCAAAATATTAATACGCCAACTTTTCTCCCAACGAAAGAATGAAGAGAAGCTTCAGGCCGCCTTCGTAAACTTCCCTCCGAATAAAAGCATTTTCAAATTTCTTCCACGCACGTTCCTCTGCCTTCCACGCTCTATATATTCTCTCGAAGGAAATGCCACACAATGGACACATGCGGCGCGTAATCACACGAGGCGCTCGTGCTTTCCCTCTCTCCAAGTCGCATTGTTGGTTTGTTATTGTAGGTACGAGAGGATTATAACAGCCACATGCCGTGCGCTATAACCCAAATCCAACGGCGTCGCGACTTTTCTGAAAGCGTTATACGTAGCGGTTTTATATCGGTCGATTATTGGGTAGTCGATGTGAATTTTCTTTTTTCTCTCTCTTTTTTTTAAGGAGTTTGAAACTTGCCGGTTCGCGACGTGGACCGGCTTTTATTGTTTGGGGTAACTGTTATGTGAAAGATTTTTAAAGAAGTTTGTTTTGTTCTGCTGGCGAAAGATGTAAAAAGAAATTGAATTCGAAATAAACGTCAATCTACTTTTGTTTATCCAAGTAAACATTGAAATAAATATATTGTTGTATTTTGTTAATAAATTAAAGCTGAAAAAACAATATTTATCATACGCTAACCAAAAATAATATTTCCATTAATACATCGTAATTAATACCGAGTTTACATACCAGCGAGCAATTCCAGAGAAGTAGTTGCGAACTTCGCAGTGCTGTGGTTGTAAAATGTATTAGCAATAAATTGTCGGTTTACGTTACAGCGTGTATACAGAAACACAATGGTAAATCTGTTACTATTGTATAACGCTTATAGTTTATTGTACAATATAAACTTACAAGTCCGCGATATAACCTAGAACAACCAGATATGATTATTCCACAAATTCGATGCTCTTCAACCCTCCAAAACAAGTAAATAAATAAAAATAAACTTCAACGACATATCATATCTAATAATGACAACTGCGACCATAATTTTTTCCAGTCAATTAACCACATACACACACACCATGAGCGCATCTAAACCTACTCAACTATTTCACAGCACCGTACATCAAAATACCACCTCCCTTCGCATACTGCACACCCTTTATTCTCATAAACGCGGCCTCAAAAGAGCTCGAGCATCCCGCATGCCGAAATATATATATACCAGGTTACACCGTCGTAATCGCCGTCGTTGCTATATATACCCACGCTCGCATTAGCTTCTACGCGCTCGGAGTAAATCTGGCGTGACCTACATTACCGACGTGCGCGCGTAGCACATTACACGTATATTCACTCTAGGTCTATATATTATATTACATGTATATATATATATATATAATATACGTGTATATGTGTAGGCACAACCGTAGACATATATATTCGGTGTGCACCTTCAGCATCATCGAGGTGCGACCGAGGAAATCCTATTAGACGACGTGGGGATATAATTCACAGACGTGCGTACGACTACTACTACTACTACTACTATCCTCTCTTAAAGGGAACGAAATTTTCGGTTCTACGTGAGTGTGGATGCATCCTCGTGCTAATGAGAACGAAGTGCGCGCTTATATATCTAAGCGTACAGAAGGGATGGTTCGAGAATAATGTGTGTAGTGGGGCTTCGCTAGATACATAGAGAGCAAGAGAGAGAGAAAGAGGTAGAAAGGAGATTAGAATTAGAGTTAAAAGGCTTACCTTGAAAACAAGATAAATCCATTCTGCATTCTCTGCTTCGTTCTTTGCCCTTTGAAGGCGCGCGTACCGGTCTTTCTTTTTCTTTCTTCTTCCCTGTTGGCCCCGGGAGATTCTTACTTCGCTACCGTTCGGTCGTGTCTTTTTGCTTGTTCCTTTTCCTCCTTCTCTCTCCTACTTTTCTTCCTGAAGTTGCGGCATGGTTTTACGGGCTTATGGACGAGTTTTTCAGAAAATTTATTTATAAAAACGTTTGGTTTTACCGGGCACTTGTTTACGAGCCTCGAGGACTGACGTAAAAATGAATTGAAATGCAACAACACGTATACCTGTATATTGAATAAGCAAGGAGATAAGTGGATAAAAGAGCGGTACGGTTTGCCATTCATAAGTTAAGGTCTACATGCGGTGTGTAAATGTAGAGATGTTTGGTTTTGTAATATTTTATTAATGTAGTCATAATAGAAGAGAAGTATTAAATCTGTGGAATATATTATGTCGGTATGTATAGTTGTAATTTGTTCGTTTGTTGTATGATTTATTCACTGTGGTGGAATGATGCGATACTGCAAAAATAATATATAATTTACGTATACTTGAAGCAATAGGGAAAGGTAATTTAATATTAATCCACAGTGTAATAATAAAGAATACTAGAATGTAGTTCAATTGTTTAAATCATAGCAGTATTAAATATTTTCAGGCTACTTAAATTCTACTTTAAGTGCTTTTCAAGGCTGTTCACGCCGCTGTGTTTCACAATCCATGAGATGTAATTAAATCTTACGCTGTATCTAAAAGGAAAGCGGCTATGATCTAAATGGACATTCTGAAATAAAAAAATCACATAAGTTATATAATCAATTAATGCTATAGAACTACAGTTGTAATTAAATAAGAGCTTAAAAACTACTATAAAATGCTTCAACACTAAACATTCATTTCAACAAATATCCTTTCCAATACTTCGGCTACCAAACCGATGCCCAACCATGCCTGCACCTTCTCGCACCACTCCGTACCAGATGTGTATTTATCACCGTCCTTTTTCCCTATCCGTGAAAAAACATCAGCCGCGTACCAGCACATCTCCAAACCATACGTGGCACAACCCGAGCGGCAAGAAAAATCACTTTTCTCCCTGCAATTAGAATAAACAGAGATAAAAACTTGGAAAGGTATAACACGGGCGACTCAGGCGCATTCCTTTCTCCCCTTTTATTTTATTTTCTTCAAACACTATTTATCTCCTCTCCGCCGTGAGACGACAAACTTTTCTCATCACGCGCGCCACGTGCGAGTGTGTGTAGTCCCTTTCCGCTTATTCCTCCACTTACGCCTTGCGCTCGCGCTCGCGGTAACGAATTTATTATGCGCGAGCGTGGGAGAGAAGTTTTCCCATTTCTTTGCGGCTTGTATATAAGTGTGCGCGTTGGAAGGGAGGGAAAGGAAATAGCTGCTGGCGACTTTTGACGCGGCCAGGGTTTCGGCCTGCTATAGCAAGGCTAATCGGTATATGCGGAAGTATCGAAATGGTAGGGAGACGGGTGATATTAATTTGCGGCTGGATCGTGAGATGAGGTCGGGGTTATATATATATTCAAGTTCTGGAAATTATGACGTTATTCAAAAGTCAAGGATTCGGTTTCTGTTATTGTGGTCGGATAAGTTCGCCAAGAGCTTTTAAAAGTTTAATATGAGGAATATTAGATCTGATGGTTATCATCTGTGCCCTGGGCTTTTTTTCCCGAATTTCTTTCGTAATATTCAGTTAGAAAAAAAATAATCAAATACGTTGTTTACATTACATTGGCGCCACTGGTATAAATTTTTATACTTTTTCGCATGAGAAACGTCACGTTACGTAATTTAAACGCGATGCTTTGATAAAAACGTTCCTTCCAGATCCCTCGATATATATATTGCGTCACCACACGTAACCTAGTATCCAACTGTAATTTAGACTTTTCCGTTTAATTATTTAGGAAACATCAATATATCAAACATTCAGTACGAAGCGAAAATAGTGAAAGATAAAATAGTATGTACAGTAAATAGTAATCAAACTCCATAAAAATTAATTATTCATAGCTTGGCCGTAGTCTACCTCGAATGTATTGGCCAAATGGACTACGTCGAATTAATACTTTAATTTTGACAGGTTTGCTTAATGTTTATTTGGTTTTCTACGTATACTAAAAATAACCGAGATAACTGTTAGCTATTGAATAAATAACGGGCACAATTTTAGAATCGATTTATATTTATTGAGTGTTACCATATTCATTCTGGTATATGTAAAGTAATATTTTTTTTATGCCAGTTCTTATTTCTTCTTAGAGTTCAGTCGTATTTCAACCCCGTAAATATTATGTACCTCAGTTATGTAACATACCATCTTGGCAGAACTAAATATATTTACTATAAAATTTAATGCTACAGTAATCACGTGCCTTAATAATCACGAATCCCTGAAAAAAAAGTTCTTAGAAAGCATTATTTGCTGCGTGTATGACTTCAAAGCTGAAAGTGGCTTTTTGAAGTACTTTGTGCGTTACATAAAAGTAGCGTATTTTAAAACCTCATAAAGGAAGAATGCGCTTCGAGCACGAAGTCTTTTTAGGGATGAATTCTTTTTTACAGCGGCGCTTATATATTGTAAAAAATAGCTCGTTACATTTTAAAGTAGAATCTACTACTCAATTATGGAATGAATCCTATAGTATATCCTGGTAAAGTTTAAAATATTGATATAACTGTTATTCTTTATTATACGGAACTAAATATTTTTAAACTACGTTGATTAAGTCGTTAAAAAAAAACAAAAATATAAAGTACTATAATAGATAAGAAGGTATACGAAAACATAGTTGAGAAACTGCACTGCCGCATCGCCACATCTATTTCTAAAATCTCCATTCCGGTTTTCATTTTGAAAACGCCAAACCGTCGACTTCTCGCGATAAATACAACCTCGACAGCTCCAAGATTTATGATATTGACAGACGCAGCCACATAAGGCTACGACCAGCAAAACATCTTCAGATCCGGAAACCCCAGTTGCCGGGCAAAAAAACTCTCCCCTCATATCATTCCATCTCCTTCCGCTCGCCACTGCTCGAAACAGCTCCGTATTGGTAATGAAGTTAACATGATACGGTACTTTTCGCAAATACACACACACATACATAGACACGTACGAACGGCGAAGCTCCAAGAAATTGCATTAAACGAGTGATTGATGATTGTATCGTATACTACATCTCATGGCAAGTCTTCGACGGACGTTCAGTGGCTCTTGCCTTCCCTTCCTCTCTTGCATACAACGAACTTTCCGAATGAGTTTCTTTTCCGCGAAGCATATACGTAATAGGGATGATTTATTCTTTCGAGGTCTTCCCATGCGTGTGTATCTCTCGTACGATGATTATTATTTTCGAGAGCCGCTAGCGCGCGATACTTTCCTTAATAAATAACGCAGGCATCTTCGATTTGCATGGACGTGGATTATGATGTAGCGATAAATTTCGCCACCGGCGACGTGACGGTTGTGGGCGTTTGCACAGGGTGTATATAGTAGGAAGCGCGTGAGGAGGGACAGAGATGGGTTTCGCTATGAATTATGCATATATCGAGGGCGCGAAATAAATAATAAACGGTTGTAAAATTGACTTTTACGCGCGAGCGCGTGTCGTAAGTTATTTTCTGTAATTCGATCGAGGTGTCAGAGCTGGGCTTATTCGAGGAAATTTATGAAATCTCTTATTTGGGGTAAGAGAGGATGCAGTTTAAGGACCATGTGAATTAGTGTTTATTGGTTTATGAGGGAAATCATTTTTTATTAAAGGTATACATTTGAGATAAAGTAAAAATAACGCCTCTGCTATTTGCACGTCAGATGTATGTATACAAAGAATATACATGTATAACGGAATATAATTTCTCTAGTCAGATGTCAAAGCAAAGCAAACATCACAGCGACGTGTTTTGAAACTAATTATTCTCTGAATCAATGTACTTTACATCTGACGTACGTTTAGCAAGAGCCTAAAAATAATGCTGTATTTGTGTAATAGAAAATGTTATCGATCTTTTTTGTAAAATAATCTTAAAAATAATGATGTAAATATCTTATATAATTAGCGCAAATTTAAATGAATTTTTTCTAAATATCACGAATGAATAATATCATTCTGTTTTACATCGTTGAATAATGAAATTTGGTCATTACTGAAACACGTCTGACATTATAACTGTATTTACTGCTGAAGCGCGTTTCCGCATTATCTCATAAATATTTCCCATCAACCGAGTTATTTATCACGCAAATAAAAGAGTCATGTTTCTCAACAGTCTCTCTAATAACATTATCATTTATCCACACTCGGCTTATAAAAATTATTATTTACAACGTACAAAATAACATTTCTCGTATTACACAGCACACGTTATAAATCTCAAAAATTCACATCACCCGAAACAATAACTTAAAAAAAAAATACCAGCTTCACTAGTCCCATAAACTTTTCCTTCCATTATGTTTTCTTGAGTCAATATTCATCGTCAGAATAGAGGCCCACGCGTGCATCTTTCACGCTGCAATCTCCGCGGCTTCGGGGGCAAAAAAGAAAAGGATAAATTTAAAAAAGACTGCAGCGCATAAAGCGCCATAAAGTGCCGTAAAAACGAGTCGCCACCGTATATACGCTACACGTGCTAGTCTCTCTCACACCTTTCTCCATGCGCACAGCGTCGAGCCGTAACGTGTCGCCTCCTCGTATCAAAATATCGTACCAGAATACGCGCGCGGGAGATTGGATTTTCCGCGCAGCGCGCGACCTGGATTTTTGGAGGGAAAAAGGCTCGGGTTTCAAATTTTTCGAAAGGGGTTGCGAAGTGTATATATATGTGGGTAGAGAGTGAGAGAGTGAGAAAGAGAAATGAGGAGAGTTTCAGAGGCAGAGAAAGAGAAGATGGTTTTGGATTTCGTTTGCAGACGGAGAATTAGGTTCCGGGAATTGTTGAGTTACGACTGGAGTTTTATTACTCCTGACGTAGTTGTAGGTGTTAATGGATCTTCAGTGTACGTATTGCGCTCGTTGTTAGAAATGTAATTAAATAAGTCCGCTTTTGTGTGCATTCTGCTTTTGTTGGTTACAGAAAAATCGGAATGATAAGTCTTGATTTCAATTAAGAAAATAAAAGAAAGATAGTATTTAATAAGATAATTGTTTTAGGTCTACATAGAAATGCAAAAATATAGTTGAAAGAATGTTATTACCAATGGAAACTAAATTACTCAGTAGTGTAACATAAGTTTGGACAGGCATTGATTCTTAGTCCACTTTTTTTTATACCTTTTCCATTAAGTAAACTGACCAATTTTTTTTCAAATTTTATAGTTCTTTTATTTTCTGTATTTAAGTACTAAACTTACAGATATCATGACATATTATTTCAACGTATTATACCATCCACCATTTTAATACTATTATTACTGCATACAAAACTGCATTCTAACAATACGAATAATTAATTTGCTTACAACAATTTTCAATATAACAGCACATCAACATCTCATTATTTTATTCCCTTTAAATTTGAGATCATCTCCATTAAATTTACAAAAAAAACCTCTCGAAACAAAAGCTCGGCTCATATATCTCACCATGGGTGCAATTCCGCCGCCCCGTAAACTCCACCCACGCACGTAAACTCGCATCTCCCGAAATCAGCAGTATTTCCGATCAGCGCCATATACTACCGTTCCCGAGCACCATCCCAGCCTTAAAGCCTCTTCTTGAATCGGATGCGCCGGGAGCTTGCACGCGCACGGCCCGATAAAACCGAATTTCTTA
Organism: Torymus tubicola; assembly: GCA_035583055.1. Lineage (NCBI taxonomy): Eukaryota > Metazoa > Arthropoda > Insecta > Hymenoptera > Torymidae > Torymus > Torymus tubicola. The sequence continues at coordinate 49,885 of JAWWEQ010034784.1, forward strand.
CGAGGCGAGAGAGAGAGAGCAATCGACTTCGACGTGCAATAAAAGTTAAACAAAGAGAGAGAGAGAGAGCCAGAGAGAGAGAGAGAGAGAGAGAGGAAGAAAGCGACAACGCGCGATAAACTCGCGCCTCGTTTCGCTCGCTCATCACGCGCTGGGTTTATTAGTTGGCAATATAAGGCTGTAGTCTTGTCTCTATCTCCCCCCACCCCCTCTCTCTCTCTCTCTCATTTTTATTTCTCTCTCTTGTTCTTTCTATCTTTCGCTATCTTTATCTTTTTGTTGTACACGCGTATATATATACACACTTTGTATCTTCTCGCTCATCCGAATTCTCAGGAGACGTCGCGTCGGGAAGAATTCTCGGAAGGACAATGCAGCAGCAGCAGCCGTCGTGCTGCTTCTTCTCGGTTTTTTTGTCGTCGTCGTCGTCGTCTTCTTCTTCGACGAGAGAAGAGTAATTGACTTGGACGACGCTTGATTGACGAGAAAGAGAAAGAGAGAGAGAAGACGAGAGAGATGGCTTAAGCCGCTTCTAGTTTTCCACGTACTCTTTTTTTTCTCTCTTGCTTTATCGTTGCATATTATACGCGGTAGCGAACCGCCTATTACGACGATGGGAAAGATGCCGAGGTTCATTAGTGAAGCGCAGGGCTAATTACTGTAGGAGAGTAGGGGACGCAATGAGGGTGAGAGAGGGGTAGGAGCAAAAAAAAATTCCACGCTCGGAGGCTTAATTGAGAAATGCGCTACGTCGTTTTTGCTAGTTGTGTGGTGGTATGCTCTGTATATATAAGAAGGTATATGGGGTGGGAAAATTTTTAGTTTAGACCAAGTGTTGCTGTTTTTTAGTGGTTTATATTAGGCTAACGGTTGTTTAACAGCTTTGCAGACGTAGCAGAAAAACGGTTGATCAAAGTTTTATTAAAAATCGTTACGATGAAATTGAAAATATCTGTAATGTTTGAGCGAATAAAAAAAGTATTTGTTCAATTAGATTTATTTTTATTCACTATAAAGTTTAATGCTTATTTAATATTAAAAGTGATTTCTTCTTTTAGTATTTACGTGTTGTCGTCTATATCGTGATAAATTCAACAGTCTTTTCCATGAAGTTAATTCAGTTATTGGAAAAAATTCTTCTTTAATATTCAACTGCACATCTTGAAGCTCGCTGTAAAGCAAGTACCTACGGTTGGATCAAGTTACTTCTGTTAAAACTCAACAATTTCGCAGAATTTTGTTTTCCATAAATATACACAGCGCTGGTTCTCGACTTGTTATACAAACTCTTAAAAATAGCGCAGAAATGAAAAATTCACTCAATAAAACCTCAAGATCATCATAATATTAATGAAACGACAGAATGCATAAAATAACGCTTTCGACCGAACAAATAATTCAATAGCAAATAAATTAACCGTCCACCTGTCAATAATAAATACACGTGCACGGTTTTCTCACAGCTGCTGAAATATCGGTATATGCGCCTGCAATTCCAACGAAGAACAAAACAGGCGACGGCAGAAGAGACGAGGGGGATGGGTTATTAAAGCAATAATCGTTAATCATCGCGATGCAGTTCTGCTCGAGAAAAGCCTTCGATATATCCAGCAATAAAGTCAAGAGATAGACCTATATATACACACACACACGTGTGTGTATATATATAAGTGCACGTCAGTAATTAGTGGAAAAGTTGATTTCTCTTGAGAAGACTATACGTATGTGTGTGTGTGTGGGTGAACGAAGAGAAAAGAGTATACACTGCTATATGGATGGAAAAGATAGAGAGATAGTAAGTGCCAATTTGGTCGTGCGGAGGCGTCTGACTTCATATAGCGACTCATCGACGTGATATGTAATTGATTCCCTTGGATCATCTCGCACGCGCGCGCTGTTAAAGTAACTTATACTTGTATGGAGCGGTAGAAGATTAATTTTTTATGAGTGTGTTTTAGCGGGTGATAGAAAAGTCGTATGCTCGAAGAATCTCTGTGGAATTTGCTAGAGATCGTGACCTGGAGTAAATGGGTCTCGTTTTACTAAATGTTATTTTCTTTCATCGTTTTCGGACTATATTTCATATTATAACAGAAGGTACTTATACTTCTTTTAAGTTCTCTTTTCATTAAATGAAGAACCTAAATTTCATTCGAAATAATACCTTTCAAATCGTTATTTTCGTCTAAAAGCAGAACCTACTTCATGACTCTCTCTCTCTCCCCCTCTCTCTGTCTCTCTCACTACTTTTCCTTAAAACCAAAACGAGAAGAATTGCCCGAGTTGTCGAACGCTCGGCAGGTCACGGCAAGCTCGTCTCTCTCTCTCTCTCTCTCTTTTTCCTTTGTATCCCTCCGACAAATTCGGTCGGCTGTAATTCGCGATTTTTCGCCGAAACCACTGACCGAGTTGCCGAAGTTTCCTCCTCCTCCTCCCCCCTATGACGCTGAAGTTACGACGCCAAAGCGTTCGTCCGTTTAGTGGGTGACTTTTCGTTTTCATCAACGTTCCTCTACCTCACCTCGTCCCAACTGCCTGCCAGAAGTTTTTTATTGACTTGGAAATTAACTTCGAAGTTGCGCGGGCGCGCGTACGCGTAACAATTGAAAAATTTGAAAAGAGTAATTGCAAAACTTTTGCTAAATACACAGGGAAGCACGTTAGTAGGGTGCGATATCCTCTATTGCGTAAAAAGGAAACAGGATTTGTTTCCTTTTTGAGTATGGGTGAAAGGAACTGTTACCAAAAACAGCAAAGATTATAATATATAACTGGTATATGATTTACTGATTGATATTCCTTTTACAATTCAATGAGAAGAATTGACTTTTAACATGTCAATTCAGATGAAAATCTTTGCTTTCTCATTCCCTGATCTTGCCACCAATATAGTGAAAAATATTTAACGATACATCTATCCTTTGCCTCCAACTTCACCCCACAAGAAAACGAAACGCCCAACCCAGAGCCCATTTTGTCGAATTCAGGCTACACCTCTCTCTCTTTCTATCTCATTCTCTGGATATATCCGCAATACACTGCAGCAGTAGCAAAAGCCTCGCGATTCCGCTAGAATTCGAAATTTCACAAAAGCTCGCTTGGCAAGTCTCCGGGTAACGATCAAAAAGAAAATGCACCGATGTATGAGCGTATAGTAGCAGTAGTAGTAGTGGTGCTGTATCGAAAAATTGCGCCGCGAAATTCCGTAAGTGAAAAATTGATCGTAGGGAAGGAGAGGGAAGAGGAAGCTTGGCGCGAGGTCCCACCCGTGGGAATATAGCAGCCACAGCTACTACGGGCTTCGACTTTGGCACCGAATCCTCCGGAGGAATCCTCGCACGTATAGATTTATCCGTTCGTTCTTCCGTCTCCTTTCTTCCTGGTTTCGGGCGCAGCAGCGGAGAGGAACTTCCACGCGCCCGTGTATTTATCGGGGATCTATTTATCTGTATTCTTTTGTGAGACTGTATATATATACGGTGCGTCTGGTAATGCGGAGAATTAACGTGGTTAGTGGGGTTGAATGAGTCTGTGGATTGGTTTGTGGTTTTATGATCTATTTAATGAAAAATTATGATGAATAATTCAATGTCTTACGTATAAGATTACGTTTAACTTTAAAAGTTTTAACAATTAGGAATATTTTATTGATGAAACGGATTTAAAGAGTGTAAAAAATATTTTACAAATAGTAAGAGTACAATCATGCTTTTTTTTATCTTCTACTCTAGTGGTTTTATTGTTTAATTTTTTATTTCTGATTTACGCCGATTCACACAAAAAAAACTGCACAATTTGTAGTGGGTACATAAACACAAACTTCCTTAACAACGAGCTCGTAAAAAGCTGTAAAAAACACTCCAGGTTGATTACTTTCGCATAAAACCTTCTTTATGATTCTTAGTAAGAGAAAAAGACTTTACAAAGCATACTGGGAGAAGTTTTATTTTTAAATTGTCTTAGCGAAGTTTATTTGCTATTTTTGCCCTTTTATGTATGTAATCACGAACATAACTCTTCCGCAAATGTAAAAAATATTGCTCCATTAAATCAAATTTTACAAGATGTTATATAACTTTGAAATTCTTTTCACTCCAAACTTTTATTTATCACTACTTATTTAATATTACTATTATTAATTTATACTACTTATTTAATATTATTTCGTTTTATAACTTTGCCAAAAGAACATATTAATCGTACATGGGCGTTTTATTTAATACGGCATTAAATATTTGAAATCTCTGTATAAAGTGACTTCATCAGCAAGAGAACATTACCAATGAATGAATATTATTAATAAAATTAATAAATATTTCTATATAAGAGAAATACTGTTGTATCTTTATACTGTTTTTTGAAATCTTCAACAATTTTTTTCCCATTTTGATCTTTTATTATATTGATTTCAACCTACAACAAATTTATGACGTTTGAAATTTCCTTATTTGTTTCGTTACTGGTAAAGTTATCTTATGTATTTTTCCATCAGAAATCCAAGTTTTAATAAATAAAAAGAAAAATTATTGAACTATTTAGCTTTTTCTAAACACCATGTATGCACATTATTCATCATACACACTGCATTGTCTTAATATAACGCAAAATATATTGATAGCAATCCCCGTCATTCAAAAATCAATCTCAACTTTGAAACTCTCTCAGAAACCAAAGCAAGCCGTCAGCCTCAACATGAAAATTTCATAAAACAATGTTACCCACCCGCTAGATAGAAAACGAAATTCAAGTTGTAGAGAGAGAGAGAAAGAGAGAGAGAGAGAGTTCGTGAAAACCGTCGGCATATATTATCGCGAGGGCACGCGTGAAATAAAGCTCGCTAAGCGTTTTCCTCTCTTCTTCCCTCCCCCTCCTTCCCTCTCACCTACGTCCGTCCGTTAGTACTTTTTGCAATCTGTTTGTGCGAGCGCGCGCGTCGCGACAGCTGCACGGAAAATCCCCGGTTATTAAAACTTGCGATTTACGGAACGTGCGAGCGCGTACGCGTAGATTAAATTTCTGCGCGTCGCGGTAGTTTTGGGAGATTAAAAAAAAGAGAAGAGGAGTCAAGTGAGAGTAGTGGATCGAGGGTCTTCTTCGTCACGAGATGACGATTTTGTGTTTTTTTTTTGTTTTTTTTTTTCATTAAAAGTTTGCGTTTAAAAGAAGAGGGTCGTGTGGAAGAGTAATGTTCAGGGTTTTAATAGTTTTATATTTTATATTATCTTTAAAGATTTGTAACGAAAGTTGTATCAGGTAAAGTCGGTAGCTAAGCGTTTACTTTTTAAATTAATACTTACAAATAATTTACACTTATATGTATAATGTACTATTGTTTTATCTGTATACTGTATATTATACTGTAAGTAGTACAAGTCAGTAACCGATCAGAGATATTACTACTCTATAAATACCGCATCACTAATGTGCACTTATGTAGGTTTATACTATATAATATTTTAACATATACATCCTCTTTTTCAAAATCTATTTACCCAATACTACCAGCACTTCTATTAAAATATCAGTTTTCTCTCAGTGATCACGCGAACTTCTAAATCCTGCGGCCCAAAGGAACGCTCACAATTAATCACCACCGTATACTCTTCCCACAAGTGCGCATGCGCTCGCAGCCTCCTTAACAACGCAGCATAAAAGCCCTACGCAAGACATCGAGGCCCTCGTAAAGCTGAGTTTTCCGCGACGAGAGAGAGAGAGAGAGAGAGAGAGAGAGAGAGAGAGAACAGGCGAAGGGAGAAGCAAAGTCACGTGGAGAGAAAAAAAAAGTTTGACCTCAATGCGCTGGGGGTCGTTGCCGCGAGTAATGCGAGCCTCGGGATGTGGATTTAATGATTCTGTGCGGGCGGAGGAGGAGTGGAATGCACACGTCGGTTTTCGTAACTAATTTGTAATGGATTTTAATTAAGTCGGACCCCAGGATGTGAATTAAATAGTTGGATAGAGTTGAACAGGATGTGGAAATTCGGCGAGTGTAATGAGTGATCTGTTTATGTGGATTTTCGACGTTGATTAGCTGTGACTATGTAATTTGACTTTTTGAGAGAAAAAGTTTGCATTTGTTGATAGGATGCAGAGTAGAGTGTTAATACGATGGTCAAAAAGTTTTCTATCTCGTATGTTGATGGAACAAAAACTTTAATTAATTAATATTTATGGTTGAATGAAAAAATAATTTCTTTTTATCTTTCTGTTTTAGGTAAGGAAACTTCTTTCTCTGCACATCTTCCTTTAAAATGGTTATACATGTAAGTTTGTTACTCTTTTCTTAGTTTCTTTTTACAAGACAAATATCGTTTAGAAAAAACTTGATTTTGTAGTAGAAGCTCGCAAACGTACATATTAAAACATTATATACGACGTACTACGTATAAATAATTTCCCCGATCGTCTACGTTGATAAAACAAAACTTAATTTTCAAGGAAGTCAATTTTTAAAATATTTTTAAAAGCTACAACAAATAAACGTTGTTGAAATAACTGAATTCATGCATAATTTTAAGTAAACATTTGTGTTTATTTAACATCGTTTGATAATTAAAAATTCCGTGTCCGACATATTTTCGGGAAACCATATATCATTATTTTCATAAAAAAATTTTTCTCCTCCGTAATTTTTAGAGTATATAGAAATTCGTTAAAGATATAACATTAAAAATATCAATTAATTAAAAAAAAAACTTATTTTACTTCTCAAACATTCCTAATACACCAAAGCTATCCTGGCAAAAAGTATTCTCAAAAAAAGTACTACGACTTGAAAACTTTGCGAATATCATTATAACGACTTTTCAAAACTCCAATCAAGAAAACCACCGAAAATTAATCCCAAAAGAACCACCTTCACGAGAACCTCTAGTCTCTCCTCCATTCCTCCCGAGAAACCGCGAAGAAGAAGAAGAAGAAAAAAGAGAAGCAAGCAACCGCGCGAGTCTTGCATAACGAGGCCATCGAAGCCATAATAATACTCCCCCCCCCTCCCCTCCTCTCTCACTCTCTCACCCGACAGCGTGGAAAAAAGCTTACCTCGGGCTTTTAACGAGCGCATAAATCGCACCGCGAGATTTCACGCCACGCCGAAAAATCTCACCCTACCCTTCGCCGAAATTGCCTGCATATTTTAGGGGGCGCGCGAGTGTGCGACGTGTCGCGCGACAGACTTGCCATTATCAGCGAGGCGATGCTACTGCTGTTGCTGCTTCTGCTGTCTTCTTTTTATCCCCCCCCCCCCTTTCTCTCTCTCTCTCGGGGCACCGTGTGTTCCTTTTTTGGATTCCTCGTCGGGGAGAAAATTCGATTTCCCACGTCGCTGGTGCCGGGACGAGCTGGTCTTCCTTATACTCGTTTTTGTTTTGTTTTTCGGGGAGAGGTGGGAGGGATGTTGCTGTTTATTAAGTGCACGGGTTGGGATGGTAGGAACACAGACTATCTATTTGGAGGTTTCGCGGGGGAGGATGAAATGGCGTTTGTGCTTTTGGCGTTAGATGGAATTTGGAAATAGAAGCGTTTGCACGTGGAGGTCTGAAAATGTCAAGGCGTTAATATGAGTGTATTTATAAATGCAAAGTAAAATTTAACTACTACAGCTATAGGAAATAATATTTAGTATTATTAAAATTAATTACTTAATATTCATCGATCCAACAAAACTGATAATAGACAGAGTGCAATAAAACCATAAGTTGGTTTTTAATAACACGTTTCATTAATTTATGATAATTAACCCTAATTAAAACAACCTTATGACTCTCACTATATAATATTTAAAATTAAACTAAAAATAATTATACTCACACTCCCATTAATTAAATAACCACCGTCGACCACCGCTGTTTCCCGATTAATATTTCTATACCCTCATCCCTAACCCAACAACGAAGAAAATTCGCCTATATACTACAGTAACACAATGACTTTTCAACCACACCCGCAGGCACCAATGATTCATCGTTCCCATAGAGTCAATCCAATCCGGCATTGCGCGAACTCGCAGCTCGCACAACCTCGTGTGTCCGCCTCATAAATCGTCTTCGACTGCGTGTGTCTCCCACTCTGCTTCACTGCGAACAGAAAAGCTCTCCTCTCTCAACCGTCCATCATCGTGTGCCGCGCTCAGTCCTTTCCGTCACTCCCCATCCGGCGTCTGCATCCGAGCGTCAGAAAGACCTTCGAGTTTCGGATTTTCCCCCCGTTGCACTATACATACATACACGTGCATACACATACGTATAGATGTCTATATGTATATATCCGTACCTATACGTGTGTATGTGTGTGTATGTGTATGGATGTAGAGTCAGCGTGCCGACGGCTTATCCGTTTAATTAACGAGGACAATGGATGACGTCGACGGGACGACCGAACGCCAGAGATTGCAGCGCTCGGTTTACCTTCTCTCTCCCCCTCCTCTCTCGCTCTCCCTCTCTCTCTCTCTGTTATTGTCTGCTCTGTCTCTCGCCGGCTCTTATTGATTGTGTCTCTCTCGCTGTCGCGCGCGCGAACGGCGCTTGTTTCCTCCCTCCTCTCTCTCTCTCTCTCTCTCTTTCTGCCCTCCTCGCGCATAGACAGCGACCGCTTGGTCTCTCCGATCGATAAATATATTTGACAGAGAGTGTATTTATATGCCGAGACTATATACGGGACGACGTGGGATATTCAATTATTATACTCCCCCCTCCCCCTCCCCCCGTCCCCCATCCGTCGGTATATAGACGCGTACTTATATTTCATGCGGAAAGTTTGCACGTTTTGGAGAGTGAGGACAGGGATGACAATGGTGGGGTAGGCCGGCTAGTAGTATGGGTGAGTGCGGTGTGAGCTCATTGTTGAAGGAGTTTATAGTATTCGCGGGATGTCGAAAAGCGCTGGAGTTTATGGATTTCGAGTGAAAGTTTGACGCTATGTGCCGGCGCCGGTCGCTTGTCGCTGTGCTGCGCGGATGCATTGTGAAAAATTTTGAGAGGAAGAAGGGCTACGGGCTTTTTTTTTATTTGTAATGGATTGGTTGAAAATATTTATTTTATAATAAAAGCAGTTGATATTTGAAAAATAAACAGTGAAAAGGGAAAATGATGATATTTTGTTGAAATGTTATCGTAGCTGTGCGTATTTTTTGTGTATGGAACCTACGCGAGTTCGTATAAATTCAATATTATTTCCACATAGTTCTATTATGGTTTCAGTAGGACTATCGAGAACACTATTAAAAATAACATTAAACTTAAATTAACTATGCAGTATTTTGGTAGGTGCACAGGAGGCATGTGAAAATTCGACAAAAATTAGATAAATATAGTGTAGAAACTACACTATACGAAAGCTTCCATATATATAGGTATACAATGTGTACATTTGGAAACTCAAAATGTAAACACAGTATATCTATATATATGGAAGTTTTCTAACAGTGTATGCAATAACTATAAATCTAGATAATAATTCATCACATGATTAAATTCATTAACCCACCATCCTCTAATTTTTCAAAATCTAGACTTTCTATTAACCTTTCAATCCGATCTTCATCTCCGCATCACCAATCCTCCTGGAAATCACTGCATCGCGACACCCTCTGACCCTCAACCAATCATCCACCGTTCAGCGCTCCACCCTCTACACCCTCAGCTCTCTGTCCTTTCTCGGATGCGAGGTGAACGCACTACCGGACAATGTCGTTATTGTTTATACACGTCGATGCCACAGCACATTGTCAGCTTTACCATAGCTTCAGAGAGGGGCGGAGACTGACTGCTCCTTTGATTTCGGGCTTGGCTCTGGTCAGGAGCTGATAGAAGCGTTGCGACTGGCGCTGGTGAAAGAAGAGATTTTAGACGGTTCGGGGAAATGAAAGTGATTGCTATGTGAATCGTTGCATAGTTGATCGGAAATTAGAAAAAGGTTTAGTGTGGTCGAATTACAGGGTTAGGTTGATGCAGATTTTTGTTCGATTGTCAAAATTTAACTTTTTAAAGAATGAAATGTAAAATGGAATTAAAGGTTTGATTAATTACCTGGACAGTAGATTGAAAATGAAAAATGAATGTGTACACGACAACTGCTAGGTAATAGAATATAATTGATATTCTTGATTGTAGAATTATTAATGGCATAGTTTCATTTAATTATCAATTAATAACTATTTTACTCGTCGATATGGTATAATGGAGAGTTAAAAATAATTAAAAAGCCTACATCAAATAGCAATTACACAAATGTTTCATTTGAAATATTGAATAATTCGCTATCTAAATTGTTCCCAGAAAATTAAAAAGTTTAAAAAAAAATAATGTAAAGAGATTTGCAACTAATCAATAGAAAAAAAAAGTTATTGAAATATCAGTATTGGAAGCGAGCGGTAGTTCATGATTCAATTAAATATTCATGACGCATTTGTTCTACTTTAATAAGTGGAACAAGTACGGCTTTGGTTGGACAAGCATATTGGAAATTCTATTAGAATGCTTCACTCGACATTTTGAACTTTTTAACTAACAAAAAATGCTCAATAAATCAAGATAATTACATACCAGCTTTATTGAATTTTCTAATTTCTAAATTTGATTTCAGAGAGACGCGGGCTAAAAATTCAGATGAATGTTTTTAATTAAAATATCATTATATCGTCGGGGCAAATCAAATTATTCATTTTGCCGAGGAATTTTCATCGGAATTCAATTTATTCGATATAATGAAGCAAAAATTACGAGCTACTCTCTTTCTTCCCTCTCTCTTCACGTAAAAATACGCGCATACTCGCGTCCCACTGTTTTAACGCATAGTTGATAAAAAATTCAATTCACCGCGTGGAATCCAATATTATTCGGTTCCATTGAACGTTCGTTCGCGGTAAATATTAAAAACTAGAAGCTCAAAAGCAGAAACGAGAGAGAGAGAGTCAGACGAACTTTCTCCTCACCGGTCCTCCTTTCTTTCCTCCCTTTTTATACACGCTTCGTACTAAAAAAAAGAACTAGTGGGGATGGATATTGCGAACGGCTGGCCGTATTTTCGAACGGCCGCCAAAACCGACATTCATATTACTGTTTACCCTGGTCTCGTGAGTTTTCTCTCTCTTTTCTCCCCTGCTCTCTCACTCGTCTCCATTCATCTGCGGTTTGCGTGCCGCGGCCTCGCTTATGCAATCGCTGTCGCTTGCGTCATACATGATTCACAAAAGTTTTACCCGGAAATGCGTTCGTTCTCTTTCTCTCTCTCTCTCTGTCTGTTTGCGTGCGCTTCTTTGACAACGCCTCCCTGCACTGTCGACGTTCATATAAAAAGTGTTTATCGTTTTGAGGAAATTAAAACGTTGATGAAAATTTGTTTTAAGCCATTGCCGTCGTTTGCTCTAAAAATTTCTAACTGCATATACTAAATACTACATTGATGTTGCAATGGTGCAGTTCATAGAATCGTTATTTTCATTTCCTAGAATTGTAAGTGCCGTCAAACCAAATTCACTCGTATTCATTAACCAAACGAATTCCCAGAACCTCTTGCCTTGCATTACATCCTAAACATAACTGAAAGCGAGAATCTTAAATCCATCCTTTTTATTGAAGAGAAAATCATATGACAAAAACAAGCAAACGTGTAATAAGGCAAACATTTCAACTGGCTGTTTCTTTAAGCAGAGAAGAAAATCAATAATAGAGATCTTTCACTCGTATACGAAAAACTCTTGCTTAGATTCATTGAGTGTCCAATAATTCATGTCGACTCACTTTTCTATGCGGCACTTAGCGCTCAGACTATATTACATGATCCAAACATTTGTTTTCAAAACAAAAATTTTACTCACAGATATACTAACCAACTAAAACGCAGCATTTCACCATTTTCCTTTCCATACTCGAAAAATACGAGAAAATATGTCGCACTCTCGATTTATCTAAGTGTCGAAGTGTATATCACATATACATATAATTCATTTTAACATACAAGTACGATTTTCAACAGATTTATGCATTTAGTGTTTTAAAATAAAGCTTATTCACATCATTACACAACAATAATCTTTTCACACGAGAACCGACCGCAATTAGCTGCGATTAGTTTTTCAACTAACATCAGGGAAAAATTGAAATCTCCGTTTTCCCGTAACACTCTGACCAAAATATCTGAATCCACAAAACACACTTTCATATATATATATATCTCTTCGCACCTGTATGAATTAACCTCTTGAAACTTGGTGAGTTTCCATTTCAGCCGTTGTTTCAGAACGAACTAGCACAGGGTGTCCTAAATTCAAGCTCATCGAGAGCCTAATGTCCGTTGGCCCATGTCCATCCAAGTGCAGCAGCACTGCTCTTTGAAACGCGATTACCGCGCGGAATTTCGCGTTAGCCGAAACTCTGTTTTACGCGACCGTGTAGTGTGCGCTCACCTCGGTTAATTATGTAAGCTCACGCGAATTATACTGGTGAGAGAGAAAGAGAGAGGAGAACGTGAAGAGGTTCATCTTGGCGCGTGGTTGGTTGAATAAGAGATCATTGATGGTTGGTTTGCGTGATAATGGTGATATGGCCGCCAGGGTGGTTGGAGTTGGAGGGGATTTTGAAGGGGGTACTTGAAAGGAGTTTGAATGTTTCTTCTATCGTTAAGAAGAAAGATACTATTAAAGAATATGCACAGTTCACTTTAGATTGTTAAAATTCATTGAATCCTATGCTGATCGAAGCTCTTACTTATTATACCACATCGTCAATATTTGGCACAACAAAAATTGCCTATAATCATTTCAAGAGGCTCCCGCAAAAAATAATAATAATATTCGTCACCCTGACAATACCTACCATCACGTATCTCTATTCTAGGCAATCGAATTCATTCATGACGCGCACTGTCGCACCCGCGTAATCACTCTCATCGTTGAGCATACAAAAGAGACTTGACTATATATATGCGATACTCACGCATTCGCGCTCTCGCGACTTGAGACGTTGATCGATCGATAATGGCGGAAGTCGCTCTCTTGGCGAAAGTGCCTTTTTCGGGCCATTACGAGGACGACGACAACGACGGTAGCCTAGGGCTAAAAGGGAGCCTGGAGATGGGAAAGTCACGGCGAAGTTGTTTCGCGTATTACCGCGGGCCAAAGTGGCCTCCTCTTGCTGTGGGCGTAATTACGAGCGATCGGCTGGAAAAGTGATTGACTAGGTACTGATGAGCAGCTAAGACGATGGGGTTTTAGAGTGTTGTGAGTTATATGAAGTTAGGGTGGGTAGTTTTATTTTGGGTTGTTTCTTAAGAATCGGATTTGATTTATCTTAGATTCTATTACAGGAGATTGTTGGACGATTGTGTTTAAACGTAGTGTAAATACGGTGAATAGTTTCTCTTCCAGTTATTTGTATAATAGTGATTATATTGAAAGCGAAAATTTTAAAATATGAATTTTTTTTTCGAAATATTTATTCATAAAGTGATATTCACGATTTTTTGTTAGCGAAACATGTAAAAATAATAATTCATATTAAAAAGAATAGCTATTAAATTTGAGTTTTTAGCGTAATTTTATTGCCTTGCGTAATCTAGTAAAACATTGTTTTACAAAGTTTCAAGGCAATAACACCTTTGTTTACTTCTGAAAGAAAATTAACGAAATTTTGTTTTTAGAGTAATCAAAGATTTTGTAGTTTTTTTTTTTATTTAAAACTTTGTAGAGTAATGTACAATTGAGTTATATAGGATAACTGAATTTTTCTCGATCTAAATTACCATTTGATCTTCTATTAGTTATTTTTTCATGTTTTACCGATAAAATAAAGTAAGTGGTGGAGTAGCACTATTATACCTTCGTAAAAGACAATCTAAAACTCTAAAAAAATTTCTTTAACAATATGTCTATGCTAAATTTGAGAGTACAAGTTAAAAAAAAAGAATATTTTTATTAGTCCTTTAAATGAAAGAAAATCATTTTATAAAACTATGTTTTTTCTCCCAGTCAGCAAAGAAACTCTCACTCTCTTCTTTCACCTCAACCACCATAATTTTAACATTTCCGGCACATCTTCTTCCACGCTCTCTTCCTCATACCTCACGAAAAACCATCTTCACGGCGCATTTCCATCGGCTCCAACCACCTAAAATCACCGCACTTACCTCCGATAAGGAAGGAAAAAAGGAAATTCCAGCACGAGCGTCGCGACGTGCGACGAGTGCGTTAACGTCGCGACCAAGCGGCAGATGCGATTTCTCTCGTGAGAAACAGCGGGAGGTCGTCGTCGTCGTCGTGGTCGTCTGCGGCTCTCCAGAGAAATTGCCCCGACTGAAAGCTCTTCGTCGTAATTTTTCGCGACCAGCCGCGCGAAAGATAAAGCGAGCAAGAGAAAGAGGAGAGATAAGTGGGGACAGGTGGTGAGAACGAAGAGTTTTTGGTTCGGCGGGAAGAAATTGTCGCCGCGTGCACGCTGCTTTTGAGAGATAGCACAGATGTGTTCGTGGTCAGGTTCGCTTGGCTGGCAATGTCCGTCTTTTTTTTCTTTCTTTTTGACTTACCTTCGTAGTGCTACTACAGTTAACGTTCATTTTGTCATTTTTTGGCGCGAGATAAAGTGAGCAGGGGGTTTTAAAGATCTTGATAAAATTTTCTGGTATTATGGAAAAATAGATAGGAACGAAAATAATGATGAGTTTTATTGAGATGTTTGGATTAGGATACATTGCACGTAGCTTTAGAAATTATATTAAAAAATAAACGTAAAATTAAAAAAGAATCGTAGAGCTTACCAAATAATTATCTAATATTAATTATAAAGTCATTTTATTTGTAGTTTTAAAAAAATCTTCTTAATTAATAACTAATCTATCTAGCATCATTAGAGAGTATTTTCATAAAACTTAAAAAAATATTTAATCCAAAGAGCGCGCTTAAGTTCTTTGAATCATCGGCTTTTTCTTCGTCTAAAGATAATCCAAGGCTAAGAATGACTTTTTTTGCAGATACTTTCAGCTAATTAAAAAAAGCTGGAGAATTTACGTCGACATATCATACTAACCAAGCAGAACTTGTTTTCATTAATTGAAAAGCGCTACAAATTCTGAACAAACATAAAATTTCCAATATCAATTTTTCTTTATATTCTATTAGGAATCTGTTCAATAAATTTAATACGATTATAAATAACTTGAGTATATCATCTCTCTCGACTGTATCCGCCGTATTATTTATGAATTGCTCGTCGACCAAATTATGAAACAAGTACGTAAAAATACCTATTTGAAAGTAGCAAATATACCCGCGCGTCTGAGTTTCGAAAAACCCGTAACTTTTTATGGACTTAATAAAACTCTTTCCCCAATATTTGCCTATCAAATTATTTTATAATCCGGCTGTAAAGATTTTATTTGGGCAACAAATTTTCCCCTGATGCGATATCGAATTTACGATTCGCAAGCCCTGCTTATAACTCCTCCCTCCCTCGAAACAAAAGAATTCGCCCAATCTTACAGATTTACGACAAAAGCTTTTACAAAAAAAAAAAGATAGAAAACGGGAAAAAACGTTTTCACGCAAAATTGCTGAATTTACGGCGCAATGTCATGTCGGCCGCAAAGGCTCTTATCATTTCCCTTGAAATCCCTTTTGCTGCACCACAAAACTATTTATCAGCTGCGTCGCGCCTGCACGCGTTCGGTTTTACGCGCGGCGTAATGAAAAATTTCGCTTCACAGTAGCGCGCGCGCGCGACACGCTCGCGTGTTGTAAATGAAAAAGAAATTACACGTTAAGACCGGATAATACAAATTAAAAGGGTAGGGGTCGAGTAAAAGAGAGAGAGAAAAAGAGTAGGAGGCTGGTAGAAAAAAACGTCGAGGCGAAATCGAGTAAAGGACTCATTTCTGCGAAACTGACACTGATAATGGAAGAGGGAATGAACAATTACGGCATCAGTCTCAGCGCTCGCTCGCGCGCGTGCAAGTGTAGAGCTTTATTAAATTACCCCAATTACACACTACTATAGTCTTGTTCATTATTTCGCGAGATGAGTACGCGCACGCGCGTGAGAGGGTAGCGAAATTTTTTACCCGAAAGAGGAACGATAAAAGCTTTGGATCTCTCTCTCTCTCTCTCTCCCTTTCTCTTCGTGTCCCTCTCTTGTTTCCCTTTACCCAACCCCTTTTTTCTGCAGCCTTTCCCAACTCTTTTTGCGCCTCTTCTGAGCAAATAACCTTGCTGATTTTATTTTGTTTTATTAAATTGCCGTTTCTGCCGGTGCTAGAATGGAACTAATTGAAGTTCGGTTCGTTAAATTTGTTAGACCTTCGCGCAACAGTATATTTATATTAAACGTATTAAAATCAAATAGAAGGTTTATTATTTGAAATTCAACAGTTTTGATTTTATCGAAGCGCAATTCTGAAGTATAGATGGCATTTATTTAAATAAGTATTATCGCGTAAGCAGCAATGATTATTATTGTAATACATTCAGTGCGGCATTCTACTGACCTATCGATTTAATAATCTTCGTTATCGTAATATTGAGTAAATTATGTTATTAAAATATATCAAACAAATAACATTATTATATTTTATTACAAATGTAAATTGAAAAGATTAAAAATTATATAGTAAAATGAAATATCATAACTCGTAAACAAATTAATTTTCTGTTATATAAAACGATAAAAAACATCATATTATATTTCATTGAATATGAACGAATATTTATTATTAATGTTCATGTGTTACCGTCATCTGGATTACCATAAAAATCATCTCCATAAAGTGCGCATTTCAAGCGCAGAAAATATGATCCGTCACGTCGTTTTTTAAAAAAAAATTTTTACTAAAAAATTTTCCAACACAGTAGTACTACCTCATTGCTCTTGGGAACTGATGTCACTTATTTTAAAAACTTCAACTTTTATTACATCCTTATATGCACAAGAAATATATACGGAAAAGTATTTTATCAAAAGGACGATCTTCTGTCAGAAACAATAAAAATGAACATATATTTCACTCACTATGCATCTCAAAGACCAATGATCGCATCTTTTATTACAAAAAAGTCTTATATAGCCATTTCAAAGCTCCGCGTAACGTTGAAAAAAAAATCTCTGTTACAACCCTTGGCCTACACTAGTATACCATCCGGTGTACAAACATGAGACGAAGACAAAAGTAGGACACGAAAGCCCGATACACGTACACTCGCGCACACATACATGTACTCGAGCGTATACATTCAACTCTCTCTCTCTCTACCCTCGACGACACAACACAATCGCCCTTTAATTACGTCGATGTAGAGGAGAAGGTCGCACAGCTATAGCGGTAGTGTAGCGGCGACGGCGGCAGACGGCACATATCGCAAGCCTCGCTGTGCACGTCGGCAAACGCATATATATACACGTAAATATACATATAGACGCGCGCGTCATGCGCGCTACGAAAATCCGCCGAGAGACTCGAGGAGAGAGCTGCGGCGATGGCATAGAGCAGCAGAGGGAAGAAGAGATAATGGCTTTGTCGGCTAAACGCGCTGTAACAATTGTAAAGGCTTTATCGCGCGCCCAGCCGCGCGTGTTTCCCCATACCTGTGTTATATATGTAGGTATGCGTGTAGAGTATTGACGTGAGCAGGACGCGAGTGTAACATGTCAGACGCGCCCGCGCAGCGCGGTGGTAAATGGGAGCTCGCTAACGTTTATGGTGGCTGATGGGTGTGTGTGAGTGTTGAAGAGTATTATTCGGACGATGATAGCTGTGAAGGCACACGTATATACTATAAGCGTTGGAAATCGTTGGAAATATCGCATGAAGTTGGATCTCGCATGGGTGGATATGAAGGAATGAATGTGGTTACGAAATGTTATTTTATAGGATACGTATATGGAAAAGGCTAAAATTTGTATATTTCACAGTACCGAATGACAATGATTTTTATAGAAAATCAAGAAACCAACCGAATTGAAATAAATTTCCCAACCGTTACGTATAAATATTCCGCCTCCTCCTATTCTACATCCCTCGTGGCAATAAAAATAATCTAGTCTATTTATACAGCCGCAATTCATTTTCTTCAACACATGTGCTATATACATATATATACATACACGCAACCCGGCTATAATTCCAACAACAGATCTGTGTACACGAGCAAACACGCAAATGCACTAGTGTAGTATTTTCGAGCAAAACTCGAACACTTCTCTATATACATATATATACACACGTACACACATATAGAGTGAGAGAAAGAGAAAAGAGACACTATATAGGTACGAAGGGATTTCGAGTCTCTCCGGAGGCAAGTCCTCGAGGCTTCCGCACATGCGCGCGACGCCTACGCGATGCTCGTGAAGTACAACGAAGCTGCGAGAGTATATTCCCAGTGCTTCGAGTTTCGTTTACTTCCACTTCGGTGCATGCGTACGCGTGTACTTGTACCAGGCAAATGAGAATAGAAGAGAGAGAGAGAGAAAAGGGAAGGAGATGAATGGAGACGTTCTTTTAATTGTGCACTGGATTGGTATGTGGTTATCGTTCTAATTGTTTTTCGAAACGGTAGGAATGAACAAAAGTGCAGTGTAATCGTTTTTGAATTGCGAATGTCAAAGTGACGCTTTTTGAAAGTCAAGGATTTTTGAAGTTCTAGGTCGGATAGTATGTAATGACTATAGTAAATATTTTAGTAAGATAAAAAATAGCTGTAAAAATGATCAAATGACTTACGAATTTGGTTTTAAATAATTCAATTAAATTTATCTTAAAGTATCTCAACCATCATTGTTGATTTCTCTAACATCCAACAGATTATTCATCAACACACAAAAAGACATCGTAGGAAGATGCAATTTTTATACTCGCATAACGAATTTTCATGCGTTGTACACTAATAAAGAGACAAACGCGTAAGTTGGAAAAAATTAACTGCGACACTGAAAAAATGCGCGCACGTATACGCGTAGAAAATAAAAGGAATAATTGAAGATTAAAGAAAAAAAAAGAAATGTGAACAGAGAGACCGAGAGCAAGTCGCTTTGAGATTGTCTTTGTCGGGAAGTGTATATATATATATATATATACGTATTTACGTACTGACGCACGAGTGAAATACAGGTGGCCGACTAAATATAAAAAAGATGCGTCGCCTTTTGTAAAAAAAAACTCGTCCTCATTTCGGTTTATCTTTTCATCTTGTAAGCCATTTCTTTCTCTCGTTCTCTCTCTTACCCTCGACTGCTATTTTTGTAGAAATTAACTTTTTACTTTTTCAAAGGCGCCTTTCTTGTCGGGTATATACGCGTTCCGGCGTGCAAATTCCTCGGTTAAATATTGATACGTTGTTTGCACTTTTTCAAAACGTGTATATACATACACACATGAACGGTTCCAGCCATTCCCGCGGTTTTTATATCTACTTTGGACCAAAGTTTTGTGCCACAACAGTTCTTTTTTTCATCACAATCCTATGACTCACTCGTTTCCTTGTAATTAAAACATATAATTATACTTTATGCCTGGTCTTCACAGGAATATGCGGTGAGCGCATTGTACATTTTTTAAAAGCGCAACTAAGGAACGCGATTCCGTAGCTCGTGCGTATACACACATGTGCCACTGAAACGTAGCGTTTTTTATTTTTAGCGACAACGCGAGCGAAGAGAGAGAAAAGGATACAAAAGCGAAAGAGAGAGGGAGAGCGAGGGAAAAGTACAATTAAATCTCACGCACTTGTTTTCCGAGCTGTCAAGCACGTATGTTTGTTACGCTAGCTTTTTCTAACGAGTTGAAACCTTGAAAAAGAAAAAGAAAGTTAGAGAGAGAGAGATCGCGAGGCAAAGGAGCGGTAGTAATTCTCGAAGCTATTTCGTTTGTAAATAATTTTAGCTGTTTTCCATCAACTCTGCACTATTCTTTGTCTCCGAAGAGATACATCTCGTCCTTACTCCAACCTATTTCTCCATTTTTATTTTCACTTTTATGTTCCTGCTCTCGCGATTCGAGGATACGATTTTTCCGGGCCAGACGCGAGAGATCGCATCTGGCGAGCGTGGGTTGTTGAAAATGAAAATCTCACTGGTACTATATAGAGTACGTGTGAGCGAGAGATCTTTGGAAAATTTGCGCTCAGTGTATAGCAGGGGCTTTGTATGTGCGAGCGCGTCGTCTCTCTTTTTCCAAGGATTCCCGGACGTGAAAAGCTATTGTGGTGTGGCACTCGGCATGTGTGACAAAACTATGATTAAAATATTGTTGGAAGACTCTAGAGTTTGGATATTTGATTTGTCGCGGAAAATTCAGAAGGGTTTTTTGGAGGTAGAGAGTTGAATGCGGTACATTGAAATGTGCTATTTTGTTCGAATTGTTAAGAATAATTCAATTATTATGTTACAACGTATAAGTAGTATAGAAAGTTATCTAAAGGAGTATAATGTTTTTAATGGCCTTATTGTTATTTTAGCATTATTTACTTTTGTATTATGATTAGTATTGAAAACAGCAGCATAATAGTATAATGATGTATGTAATATCTAACAATTAATATCGACATAGCAGCAGATACAGAAACCATATTAAATATCTACGTTTCAGTCGGTATCACAATTTCAATATTAATTTCGAACTATAGTAATGAAATTCGATCATCAAATATCAAGAAAAACATTTCAAATTCTCTTTACAATACCAAAAAAAGAAACTCAATATTACAAACGATTACAAACATATTCCTCGGCTACCATAAACTCTTTTCCAAAACGAACAATGGTTTCTATAAATTTTGGAAAAGAAAACAAATCGGTCAATAAATTCGCTCGAGATATTTCTCCTACCCCATCTGCCCTCCCTATACATACGAAACAGCGAAAAACAAATAGCCCGGCGCATCGGAAATTCATCGCCGCGATTCCGAAACCGATTTTACGTACCATTGGCCCACCCAGTACTATGTATATATATATACACGATACCAATTCGCCATTCTCGCGCACGAATCGCTCGCAAACATCTCTCCCTTCCCTTCTCCCTTTCCACCATTCACAGAATAAAGAACCTCGCGCTCACGCGAAAAACGAGGAAGATCGGGGAGAGAACGCGGCATTTCGAATTTTGCAGGACGGTCACGTATATACGCGCCGAAATTATATCTACCGAAAGGCGCGATATTGGGCGTCGTCGCAGAAATAAGTAAAACGAGCGTTCGTGACGGTATTCGTCATTCCTGACATATAGAAGAGCGAGAGTTGCGCGAATTTGTGATTCTAAGGTGCGGAGAGATTTACGCGCGATTTTCGGGCGCCAACCCCCGCAGGGTTCGCGTCATTATTTCGGACGTGCACGTATGCAGGTGATGTGGGGTATGTGGAAATCTTGAGGGAAAAGGTTTGTATGCAATTGCGAAGGTACCGTATTTTAGCGTCGTATTATTCTGTTGTGCTGCTGAGAATGGTATTTTCTATTTTGAAACTGGCGTTCCAAATTTTTACTTGTACTAAATTTTGCTTTTCTTATACGGTTGAAAATGATTGTGAATATTCTGATTAACTTCTGCTTTTCTATTATAAATTCTCTATTAAGATTATTTCACTCCTAATTCAGAATAAATATAAATTAACTATCATACAATTTTGCTGGAATGTTTTTTTTATTATAATTTTTTGTTACCACGTGTACGGAAAACATCATTTCAAAGTATAAATCTTTAAGCAGATCCAAATTAAGACAAGAGCTTAATTTTCACAATTATACTATTCCAGCAGCGCACTTCATACAACTCGTACGGGACATTATAACCGAATCTGCATTAAAATTGCAGGATTATCTCTAGGGAGAAACACGCAGTCAAACGAATGACCTCGAACTGCGAAACGAGAACGACAGAGATGATCGTGTTCATTACTACGACATTCCTAGCGGAGTTATTCCTAGAATAGCCTCGACGGTTGATCCACCAAAATTTTTGAACTCCCACGTCCCTGCACATTTTGCGAATCTTCAATTTTTCAGTCGAAATGATTTTCGGCGCGCATAATACAAACTTTTGAAAGCATTTAACTCGCATTTGTCTTTGGAAACATTTGATGGATTCGTACTTAGCATCCCGGCGTCTGTTCATAACTTTTGATTTAAAAACTTTTGGAACTCGGCATTCTGCAAGAGAACGGAGAGGGAGGGGATGGGGGTGAGGAGTGAAGGGAGAGGAATGGAACTAAGAACCTTCCTGCGAGTGCATCTCGCGAATACAATTGAATTCGACTTGATAGTTTGAAATCGCATTAAAGGTGAAGTCTATAACATTTGCGAGAAAGCACTTCATCCTTTTAATTTTGAATGAGAAAATTTAATTAACTAGAATAGTTATTAATTATGTACTAAAGTACCTTTTCTTTTTCTGTTTCAGGTAAGAAAATCCATATTACAGATATGTATTCGCTGTACATATGTGACCAAGAAACTATGTAAGTTTTAGTATACGTTGCATTTAAAATTATTAGTCCCTCGTGATAATAATAATAATAATTTCGAAGGATCTGAGTTGGAAGTAAAAGTAAAAAGTAATTAAATTTAATCCACCTAATAACAAATAAAAAAAGCCTAGGACAAACACAACAGTAGCTAATGGAAACTAATCAACCGAGAAAATAACGACTCGACAATGAAACTGCAACATTCGCCCCTCTCGTAGCGCGCGAAAAACAGAAGAAAAGCCTTCGAGAGGAATTTCCTCTTCCTCATTCTACTCGAGCTCGTCGAGAATTGAAAGATCCCTACCGCGCAAGCGCGTATTTATGGGCTTTTACCAGCCGTGTCCTACAAGAAATTCCTTTTATCATTTCCCGAGCGCACGACGAATGTGGAGCCCAGCTATTGCCCGCCGCGTAATAGATGAAGTTTCGCGTGATCACACCAACGAGAGGAAAAGAGGATCGACGGTCGAGTCACTCTCGGCCTCTATAAAGTCTGTGGGCGAGGGAAAAGTTTTTCAAACCGTGTAACAGCGATGTGCATGTGTGAGTACATGTGTAAGGGAAGCCTGTCGTTATTGTTGTTCGTGGATGAGCTTTAATTAAAGTTGGCCAATAGGTGGTTGTACGTCAGTTAGGTCTTGGCAACTATTAGGATTTCGATGTTTCCTGATGAGTTGACTGTGATTTCAACATTGCTCCAGAAGTATTTTAAACTAAAAGAGATTTGATATTTCAAGATTATAAAATAATTGTTGAAATATTTTCACAATTGCTATTCCTTATAATTTAATCAATGTCAGATTGATCCTTAAACTAATACAATGCATCTATATCAACAATAACATCTGTAATTTTCTTTGAAGACTCTGCATACCATAGAGAACGCGATGTTGTTCATTTCCCGAAACCCAATATTGTCAGTCTAAACTAAGCAGTTCAAATGTTTACCGGACTCCTGTCACTTCAACCTAACTGAAATGAACTCGTAACTATCGCAATTCAAAGACGACACACTCCTTGCATAGCGTGAGGAGATTCGTCCACTCGTTCCCTCTGCGAATATACATATCCATTAATTCGTCCGATACGAATCTCCAGAACGGTACGGCACTGCTCGGCCAATATTTGGCCTAACCAATGCAAGCATCTCTCTTGCGTTTCATTGTTCCACAAGTGCAAAGAGAAACGAGAAACCTAGGAAGATATCAGAGAAAGGCCTCGAAGAAGACAAATATATCCTTTATGTCTCGAATTGGACACCACCACGAAAAGGATTTAATAATGCAAAGCGCATATACAGCTACCTCTACTACTACTACTACTACTACTACTACTACTACTACTACTACTAGTATCACCTCAAAGTCACGACGATGGTATACGTATGTATATATGGTA
This sequence comes from Torymus tubicola, assembly GCA_035583055.1. Taxonomy (NCBI): domain Eukaryota; kingdom Metazoa; phylum Arthropoda; class Insecta; order Hymenoptera; family Torymidae; genus Torymus; species Torymus tubicola. Next base: position 73,722 of record JAWWEQ010034784.1, read on the forward strand.
TATACGCAAGATACTGTGCGCAGGTAGTGGCACGGGTAGAGGAACGAGCGTGTGATTCGATTATGCGAGACGTTCGCGTAACGCGAGGGGATTGCCTCGGGCTGGCGAGGAGTCTGGGCTTTACGGGCGGCGACACAACAGTGTCATCTTCGTATAGCCACGCGCGCATGGCACTCACGTAAGCGGAGAGCGTTGACACGACGCAGCTCGGATGAATAAATGAAAAAAGAAAGTAACGATGGGAGTGGAAAAAAGTATCAGAGATGGGAAGTTTTGCTTTGGTAGACAAAATTCGAGGTGACTGGTGGAGATGATGGTTCGGAGGTTTTGAAGTTCGAATTGTGGGAAAAAAATGTTCTTTGATGGTAACAGATCTTGTTGTTTTAGGGATTATATTTCTGGCGAAAAGTTACGAAGAATATTTGTTTGTTTTGTCAACGACTTTGATAAGTTAGCAAACATCTTGTAATACTAGACAAGTAAGCTACTTTGTAAGAACAGAAAATGTTTTTTTTGCTGAAATAATCAATCTGTGTTGATGTTAGATTGTTAAGAGCTAATGTGCTGTTGTACTAATATTATTTTTCACAGTGTAACTGGAATGTAATGAAAATAACTAAAATCTAAAAGATGATATTAATCAATATTGCATAACTTGCTATCTTGCTAATTAATTGTGATAGCTTTCATGTTTACTCGTTGTTAAGACAACGTAAATTGGCTGATCATGAATGAAGTCTAAGACTTGAAGTTTGTTAATCAATATTTAGAACGATATCAAGCAAGCTATACTAATTAATCAATGTCTGATAAACTAAGGATAACTTAAGCAATCAAACAAATGTCTATCATGTTTTATTTATTGTTCTTCATTGTGCAGTACATTTATAACAGTCATTTTATATTATTTTAAACTTCAATTACTGATTGATCAATTGATCAATTGGTGATCTATACTTTGTAAAAGTATAAAACTCTTGCTGGTTTAAAAGTTGGTTTGTTTAGAGTGTAATGAAAATCGAAAGGATCGTTTATTAATCACTTAGCAACTTTCCCTTACAAACTTTTAACTTCCCTCACAAATATCTACGTCTTTTCCAAAAGTAAACTTTATCCTTCCCAATCAATACCCCGTCACAGAATAAACTGATACAGGCAACTAATAAACTTCCAGTAAAGTACGAACCTATTTCCATCAATAGTGAAACTCGCAATATTACGTCGCAATACAATGTCTTCTAACTCGCCAGAAAATTATCGCACGTTGTAGAAAAAGTCTTGCTTACAAGCGCGAAAAAGCCCTATAATACGCAGCAAAAAGAAAGGACCAGGGGAGAATAAGAGAGGGAACAGTCGGCGCAACCGAACATCAGAAGTCTCTTAGATGGCCCTCAATATTTCACGCAGTTTTTCTGGAAGCACACCACGTTGTTTTTCCTCGTATTTTCTTGCTGTGTTTCACCTCCTTTTTTCCGCGAGAGCTTTACCCCGTCCACGTCCGCGTAGATCCCTCCTTCCCTGCGCTTATCCCCTCGGATGTAAAGCCGTAGACGTGAATCTTCAATGGTGGCGCGCGAATGAAAGAGAGAAATAAGAAGCGATAAAGCGGTACGTGAGAACCAGAGAAAGAACTGGCGAGGGATAGTGCAGTCGGTCGTAAGTAGACTGGCGCAAATCAGGCTAATCCTCTGATTCATTTTTCTTAAAAAAAAGAAACTTGGACATCATCTCCTAGTAAAATATCTATTATCTCTTGTATATTTTTGTTTGATAAATGTTTATTCACAAACTTTGTAGCTATATTTGTGAAATGAAAGACAATAGGTTCGATCACAAATAAAATTTGAAAACTATTTTTATATTATTTAATCCTATTTTGCGCTTTTAACCAGGATTCAAATTTACCGCTAGATGGCGTTTTCTCATAAATTGCATTCACACACTAAAACTAGTTCCTCCGTCATTTGACTCTTATAATTTCTATTTATTCACTGAAGACTCTTAAACAAGTTCATTGCAAGTTCTAAAAATATTTTTAAATGCCTTTCCTATAACGTCGACCAAAAAACAGAATAACTCCATCACTAATCCGCAAACTAACGCCAGTAACGAAATATTATTGAAACCCATGGAACGCCGCGGAAGCTCGTCGTTTATCTCGCAGCGGCGCGTAAGAAACTTCACGGTATAGTGGCGGTAGGGGATTAGCGCCTGGACCGCGTTTCCTCGTTATTAGGCAGCCTTATCGAGCGTTTAGACGCGCAGCCCGTCGTATCCGATAATCCCGAGATTCGCTACCGTGCTGGGTTGGGTTGGGTTAAAGATACAGAAGCGCTACTGCCGGGAATTCATCTCTTTTTTTTGTCTTTTTTTTGTTCACGTCGGATCGTGTACGTTGGTCTTTTTTGGAATTCGAGAGATCGGTCGATTGTACGAGTGTCATGTTTAATTACCGAAGATACGGGCACGTTCCGGGAGAATTAGTTCGACTGCGCAGTTGAAGCGGAAAATAGCAGAGCACAGGAATGGTAAATTTTTACCTGGAAATCCTCTTTGTTACAAGGCAAAAGCATTTTCTGTTTGTTAGGTAATAATTTGTTTTGAAAATTCTCTTCTGTAAATTGTAATCGAAAGGTGAAATAGATCAAAATAAAACTAAAATTTTAATTTCAAGAATCACATAAAATCATACAATTTTATAAAAAAAAAGTTATCCTCGATAACACTTGCTTCATCTTAAAAAATAAATTATGAGAATAACAATGTAACTAATAAAGTGCACATTTATTCCACTTTAAGTAACAATTCAAGCTCTAACTTTCATCCTCAAATACCTTTTACCTCCGCACACTTTCATCCACAACCATACACATTTTTCATTTACAGTCGCAGTGTGAACCCGCAGTCCCAACCCCTTGAAATTCGCGCGCGCGCTGCGCATCCCGCGTGCACACTTTCGACCTTATAACGCAATACAATAAACCTTTACGCGCTTTCCCCGTGGCTCTTTCATTTTATCTCCACTTCTCGCTCTCTTCTCCCTCTCCCCCAGGCTACTTACGTTCCGTCTTGCGTACCGATGACGATGAAAAGCACGGGCTTTTCGCGCTTCGCATTTTTACGTTGACTTGAAGGACGGGAGATTGAAGAGGTGAAAACGCTATATAGCTGTGTAATAATCAAAACCAATTATTTTAATGCAATGAGGCGGTAAGGGTGTAAGAGATTTGTCCCCTAAAATTGCCGATTTTTATCTGTGGGATTGGAGGGATGAAGGAGTAAGACAATAATTAGATAAGGGTTATTGTTTCCTTATGCCGCGGAGGCTTTGGTATTCTTTGTTGTACTAATTTCCATTATAAAGTTGTTGTAATTTAAAAATTTATGTCGAATTATAATGCAGAATATTCTTAGTGAGTATACCAATTATCATTTCGTGGGAAGTATTATTTGTATTTAAGAATGTTCATTAAAAACTAACGAATATCGAGATTTCAAATACATATAGAATAACTTAAAACAAAAAATATTTACTCAATCGAAATCCTTTATATTATAAACAAAATTCAAAAATAATAAAACATATAAACTTCAATTTTTCCAATTGTTTCATCTGTAATTCGTCGAGGAATTATTAAAAATGCGTACCTCCACTATCGTCTCGTTCAAATCGTTCACTCTATATATATATACTAAATGACTACTCACTTACAATCCGCGAGCAAATACAAAAGCCGCACTTCTCAAGACAAACAGCGACGCGCTCGTGTATGTCTCTCCCGCGGAACGACGTCACATAAACCGCACGAGCAAACAGCCCGCGCCAACCAGCCATCCAACCACCCGCACCCACTAGCGCGCAGCATACCATCCCGCGGCAAATAACATACCCCCTCAAAAAGAAAAGCAATAATTCCACCGGCGTCTCCTCCCACTTTACAACCGAACCTTTCCCTCTCTCTCTCTCCCTCTCTTTCCTGAAAAATACGTATACGTTTTACCGTGAACGCGCGGCTGTTACACACGCAAGGAGATAAGACGGTCGCGCACATGGGCGGTACGCAGACGTGGGTGGGGGAATTGGAGGCATTAAATATCTTTCTACTTGAGTCGGATGAAAATTAAAGGTACGATCCGCCCGCGCGACATTAGAGTTGAGAGTGGACGGAGATACGGAGGGCTGAATTTATTCGTTCGATATGGTCTAATAAAGGCTGTGGGCGAAGTGTACGGTGAGATTTGTTTGCGTTTTGTGTGTATATACGTGCCATACGTTGAAATGGCTTTGTTTGCGGTTGCGAAGGTGAATTGAATTTTTAGTCTGAGAGAAGAGGTTTAAAATTCAAGCAATTTGAGATGTCGGGTGAGATATCATTATTATTTTTAAATTTGGAGATACTTTCGCATCGAGGGAACGACAACGTATATTGATTGTGCTTGAATGAGTAGGAGATCTACGTCAGGTTACCTTATTAAACAGTCTGACGTCAAAAGAAGTGTATAAAAATCTTTTGCAGAGAGATAAATATAGTAAAAGTTAGCAGATATATAGCAATTTTTGTTAGAAAATGTAGTAAATTTTTCAATACTGCAAGTTTGTCCCCCCGGTTACAATAAAATATAGTTATTTTTATTCTTTTATATTATATTCTTTTATAAATATTTCTCTCCGTGTATTTATGAATATTTCATATTTCAATAATTGCTCAGAAGAATATGCTAAATAAAGGAAATTTTAGTTACACTATATGTCTTCAATTACTTATATTAATTAAGAAGCATTAGTGAAATATTTTCAATTAAGCCAACTGAACTACTGAAATTAATCGCGTACAATCAAAACGATCATCAAAATGAGTGTAAATTAAATATTAATATTTTAAAAATCTTAATAATTTTGATATATTCTTTGTCCTAAACTATGCATAAAATATAATAATCTAAGAACTAAATTATTAGCGAAAAATAATCTAAATTATGAAATATTGGAGTCCGAATTCTTCGCTAAATTCTCACGAGAAATTCCCCACTTGAATTCTTAGGGAAATTTATCAAATTGATGAGAAACAGCAGAAAATCCCAACTATCTCGAACATTCATCACACCGTGCACGCTCGTCGCACCCCCTTAATTCCCACCTCGAAAACACAAAATTTCCAGGATATTTTATTCAAAATCACACACAACCACCTACACTTACACCCACACACACACATACGTGCACTCCGAAAACGCTAAGTACCCAATAACTCACGTGGGAAAATTTGGCAAACTCCAACCAACCAACCAACCAACCGGCAACCAAAAATTAGCAACGTTTACAACAGGGCGCAAACATTCCATGAAATTAGGCTCATTTTCCCAAGTTTCTCTCTCTCTCTCTCTCACATACACATACGTGCACGTACTTCGCCCAATTCGCGGAAATTCTCCGTCGTAACGGCCGAATGGTGGCGAATAGGAGAAGGAGGGGGGGGGGGGGGAGAAAATTTACGATGATATACGCGAGTTCGTGAAATTAATTAAGACGAAAGTTCGGACCGCGGTCGAGTGCTACTACTACTACTACTACTACTGCTGCTGCTGCTGCCGGCGCTCTCCTCGACTTTGCCTTTAAACACTCGGCCGGCAACAGCAAGGGCTGCACTTTGCTGAATTATACAGCGGCCGAGGGTTCGAGAGAGCGAGACCATGAGAGAGAGAGACTTGGACGAAGTGAGGCTTTGCGTGTGTAAGGGCTGCTGTGGGCAGGCTATTTCAAGGCGCGATAGTTATTAAAGTATTCTTGAAGTTCTGACGGTTTTATGAGACTTGATAGCTGATTCTCGAGTTTGTTTATTTTTAATATAAATGATTATATAATAGCCGTTGTTTATTTGTTTGGATAGCATGTAATAAAATTTCATATTTAATATAGCAATTTCGTAAAAGATTATAAATAAAGTTAGCGATCCAACTAATCAAGATGTCGAATGCGTTATTTTTCTCAAACAATGGTAAACGCCACCTCATAGCATTTTATGTTACAATTCCAAATGATTCCAAATAGTTTGTATGTAAGGAATTCCGAATTGATAAATGGTAACTATAATTAAGTCTGCAAGTCAACCCATGCTGATGGACACAACTTTTACGACAACTACAAATAAATTGGCCGAACGACTAATTACAGGCCATTTAGGACTAAACTCTATCAAAAATCACATCAGACCATCAATCATTTTTCTAAACAATCTCGTCCCACGTCCGACAACTCTATCAGTCACAATTAAAGCCATCTAATTCTCCCCGAAAACCCACTCGAATCACTCCCCCAAGTCTAACTTTCCACTCACGATCTCTCCTCCTCCCCCATCCCCCACACATGCCGTCTCTTCCATACAATAAATACACACCCATCATCCAGGGTGAGCGCATCTCTCACTCTCGCGTATATAACTCCTGACCGCAGCCGGTAGAAAAACACGTGATCCATCTTCTCGTAATCCCTCAATGAACCATCAGGCAAGCGCACCGTATGTGTATCGCGGAATCTCGGCAACGGAATCGGAAGACAAATTATCCGCTGGATTTGCATTGGAGGGGGGGGGGAGAAAGAATCAGATTCTCTGTTTCTCTCAGGCTTAGCGATGGCAAGTGGTGGTAGTAGTAGTCGTGGTTGTAGGAGGATTTGTATTGGGGGAGGCTGTTAAGATAACGGGGAAAGGAAATTCGTCACAGTCGGACTATCTCTTTCTCTGCTTTCGGGTTTTCGACTTTTCCGAAAACAAATTTAGAAAGTTTTTCAATAGCGAGGGCTCGTGTTCAAAGAATCGAATCGACCTCTCTCTCTCTCTGTTTTTCTCCGACTTTTTCTCAGCGTTCGGTCTTCTGTTATGCTAAGTTCTGTAGAGAGAAGGAATACTTTGAAACGGATGAGCGCAGTGAGAGTAATTAGTTCGCTACGTTTTATTGCCGCCTGATATGAACTATCCAACTGGAGCTAGGCAATCTCAGATAGAAGTTTCTTTCGAAGCGATAAGGTTTCCAGGATTGTGAGGAAATGTTTCGTTAAAGTTTCGGATAGGTTTTAAATTAACGTTTTTTCGTATACAGTACTTTCGAAAATTCTTAACTAAACAATTGTTTATAGTTAAAACTAATTGCGTTTCACCATGATTTAGAATCCAGTTATTTTTATCATGTATTTGGTTAAAAGTTGGCTATTTTTGTGAATTGTCAATTCGTAGTAAATAGTTGACTAAAAATTGACTTTTTTCTCTTTTTTTAAACATGCTAAAACGATATTGGAGTATTATCAACTTCGATAATTATTTATTAACTTACTTCAATTATATAAATATTAAGCATTAACCCATGACAGATACGATATTATTATTCAACTCAATTTTAATAACACCAAAATTCAAATACATACCACATATACTTATACAGCTACCTGATTTCACGTTTAGTCACATGTTTTTATACAAATTACTTCATATTTATACATGGACATTCGTACATTTTCATTATACAATTTTATATACTTCATACATATCCCCAACCATTTCTATCAAACCACTACCATCAATTGAACCTTTAACCACCTAAACTGCGCAGTACAAACTAGACACGCAATTCACGACCTAATAAATTGTACCTAATAATGCGCTAACTAAACCTACATGCGCACAAAGACGAATCGGGCGTAATCACGCGCAATCCACACAACGCTCACGCTCGGAATCCAATTATAAACGAAGAAATTAATCTACCGCGAATAACAATGTCCTTGCCATCCACCTCTCCTCTCACTCTTCTCTCTGTCTCTCTCTCTCTCTCTCTCTCGCTCGGCCAAATCCGCGAACAACGAGGCGAAATCTCATAAGCGTCGCTTGCTCTCGCGCGCTTGCGTTCCCACCCCCCACACAGTGGAAATTCATCAAGCCGTTTTAATAAACCCACGGTACGCGCGCACGACGGACACTGGAAACGTCCGACTTGCCTAAGAAAAAGCAGACGGAATTCACGTCCCGAAAAAAAGGAGGGACAAAAAAAATTGAAATTCCTCGTTCTCTCCCGAGAGAGTAAATAGAACTATTTCGACGACGGCAGCGACGTTCCTTTTTTTTTCTTTCTCCCCCTCGGCTACTGTCCCGGAAACTTTTCCACGCGTATATATATATATATGCACTATATTTGTCTCCATCCTTCGCAAGCCTGCAGCAATTTCCTTTCCTCGCCTATTGCTCCCTCTTTCTCTCTTCTCCCATTCCTTCCTCCTCACCTAGTCTTTTCCTCTCTTCGCCCTCTCTTTTGTCTCTCCCTCGCGTGTGTTTCCATGGCCATTTGTTTGCGCTACTTTAAACGCACTTCGTAAATTTCGTCGCGACGATTTTTCTCTCCGAGAAAGAGAGAGTGCGTGTGGGACGAGGGTTATATTAGCTAGGGGAAGGGAGGGTGAAGAGTTTCTCAGGCGTGATCGAGGCTGTTTTGGACGCTTGGTAGGAGATAGTTTTGTATAAGTTTTTGGATTATTTTTTTTTGGGGGGTGCCGTCGCTTGGTAATAGAGAATGAGTTGCGATGAGAGGAGGTTCTTATTTCCATAAGTAGAGTGAGGGGTATGAGAAAATGTGTGCTACGCTTTTATTGAAGAAGAAAACAAAAGTTTCAATGTCGTTGAACTTTTTTCATCGTATACTTTCATGAGGGAAAGTATTAAGGCCCTCTTATAATATATATGTAAATAAATATTCTGCAAAGCGATAATTGGTACTGCTTCAAATTTGATCATTTCACTCAGCCAAACAAGTTATGTAAATTTAAAATAAACTGACAAATAGGTAACTACATAGTCACTCGACATAAACTATACCCCTACAATTAATTAATTGTCTGTTGAATGAATCACGTAAACAAATCGAAAACCATTTACAAAGATTTAGAAACACTCCAATGCAAATTCATCACACTTGATCATTCAGAATCACAAGAGACGCTAATCCTTCTCTCTCTCTCTCTCTCTTACCCGAACGTTCGCTAATTCCCCATCATCTCTGATTTTCGCTCGTACATCCTCTCTCTCTCTCACTCCCGTCAACCTCTCGAGACCTCGCTGCGCGTCTTTCCCCGCGTTTCGAATGCGCTGATTTGCAGCACGAATTGAATCAGCAGCGCGTCGGTGTGGCAGCCGCGCCGCGTAACTAAATCGAGACACAACACTTGCTCTTCGTGTCCCTCCTCATCCTATGTGTTACCCTCGAGCTTTCCTTATTACTTCTGTTCGTTATTCGTGTATACAGCGAGGCGACGGGCTCGTTAAGGATGGGACAATGAGACGAGTATCAAGTGGCGTGAGTTTGCGGTGCTTTTCAGTTTTGGATTTTTGTTGTGGAGTGTAGTTGAAGGTAGTTTATGTTAACAAGATGCGAAAATAATTTAGAGAATCTTGAATTTTCTTAAAGAACAATCAAAAGAGAAAATTTCTTTGTTAGTTTTAATTTGATTTGTTTGATATTAGTAACAAATCAAAGATAAAATGATTAATCTCCACGAGACTAAAAAATGTTTCCTTCAACAAAAACAAAATTGTACAATTACATAACATTGTATATAAAAATTTACATTTTTCTTTATTAACCATATAAAAAATTCATAATCTTTTATAACTATTATTACCATTGCTACTTTGAAAACAACCTACGAATAACTCATTTCTGCGAGATAGTGACAAAACCCACGTCACAGAGCGCGTACATCCTCTCAAAAATTTATTCCCCCAAGCTCGAGCCCAGCATCCCTCTATTACGAAGAAACTCCAAATCAGCCTGGCTGCAGGCAAGCACAGAACCTTACTCTCTTGTACGTCCTCTCTCTCTCTCTCTCTCCCTCTCTTCTTCCTGAGAAGTCGACGGCAGCCGACACGGGCTCGCGCTCGTCCCATTGCCTATTCACGGGAAAGGTCTGCTCTCTCTTTCTCTCTTGGTTTCTCTACTTGCCAAAGACGAGAGGAAGAGGGAGAGAGAGAGAGTTTCTCTATATCTCTCAGGCGCAAGTTCTGATCGAATTATCGAGCGAGGGGAGGAGACAGAGAGGGTATCATGGTAATTGTGAGAAGTTACACGCGGGTGGCGGACGCGCCGAGGAAACTGCAAGGGAAAGTGAGGGGAGAGAGAGAGAGGAAGAGAGAGCGTAGGGTTCGTTCTCTGGAAATTGGAGTTAATTGTCAGTTACGTGAATACACTCAGCGAATTATTGTTGCGAAGACGTGATCATTCGAAAGTTCATGGCTGGAGTTCGACATCGAGTGTATCTTGTAAACATTTTTGGTACGTCAATGGTATGAGATTTCTTTTATAACAGAAAGGTTAGTTTGTGTGTTTTGAAAAATTTTCAATAATTTTATGTTTTAATGTTAATTATACCAGTTTTCTTTTACAATAGTCTTGAATATAATATACTATTATATTGAGTTTGATAAAAAGCTGAAAAATACAGGAACGAAAATATAATTATTAGAAAAGATAAAAATATTATTTTTAGGATCAATAATATATGTAATGATTGAGAAGGAGAAATATTTTCTTATTACATAATAGAAACAATAAAATATTTTGACTATCCAAATTATAATTGAAAAACTTATTTATAGACCCCGACACAAGTTAGCGTGAGAATAGAACTTGAAACGGATAATCCCGGTATATCCTACTTGAGCAAGACTTCATGGTATTTCGAACTAGAAAAGACTTTCAGTGTCCGCTAATACAACGTGTGTATATACCTAAGCCGCACGAGCACGTAAGTGTATGTGCATTCGCGTGGGCTCGAGGAGCGTCGCCGAGCAGATTCAATTTGAATCCGGATAAAAATAGCTAAGGCTAGAGAAGTTTGAAAAACTACGATTTCATTGTCGAATACGTTTTCTTATCTACTAATGTATTATTTATCGCAAATAATCTAATTTTATTTTTAAATATTTCGATTGGAAGAAATTTAAACCACAAAATTACAATACAAGCTATATGTTTTTAGAATTAGAATATGATTAATAATTTACTACAAGATAGTTTGTACAGTATGAAGAATTTTCAACTTTACTTATAATTGCGGCAGTTAATATATTATGAGCAATTTAGAAAATATGTTCATATAATTATGACTTTTACTTTTATAAGATTATAGTATGAAACTAGTGTTCTGGGATGACAAAATTATAGATCAAGAAAATCTGAGGAATAAAACCACTCAAATACAAACTATAAAATGTATCCCGTGAAACATTTCCTAAAAAATTCCAAACTCAACCCATGATACAATCAATAACCGAGTTGCTCTCTAAACAAGCTTTGCTTATATCTTTCGAACGGAAAAATCTTTACAATACAACTTTACAATCTCACCTAATACAGTACCATCAATGTTACAATGCCATTAAGAAAATCATCTGCAATGCATTTACCGCTCCATCAATAAATTAACACCTTCTAAGTACTACACGACACCTCGCTAACTTCAATTATAAACACCTCTAATCCACTCGAACCACCTAGCAACCCACCTCTAACCTCACTATCTTCTCCCTCAAAAAAAAACTCCACCTCCTTCTCCCCTTCCTCCATTCAAACTCACAGCAAGAGCAGCAGCATCAACCACCGCCATCGTTGCGAATCCCAATCAACTCGCTTCAAGAGCCCCGCACGCGCACATCGTTCGCACGAAAGTCACTCCAAAGTCCCTCCTCTTCATCTCTCGCCGCGACAAAGACGCCGCTATATACGAAACTGCGCGCGATGCCTTATCGGCCGCAGCTGAGACTCTCTCTCTCTCCTTCTCTCAGCAGCGTTTAGGATATATATACAGGCGAATGTAACTCCCGAGCGCAAGAGTCAGGCTAATTTCGGATCAAAAGCCGCCCGTCGGCGGAAATTAGCTCGTCAAAGGGGAAGAGCAAGAGTAGTAGTAGCAGAGAGAGAGAGAGAGAGAGTCTGACTGCGATTTCGCGAGAATCCGCTAGCGAAGCGCCGGAATAACGTTGTTATCGCCCCTTTTGTGTGCGGGAAGAGGCGAGTGTGTATAGCGAGCGCGTGCGAAGAGTAGGAGAAGGAGAAGAGACAAGTGTGCGCAGCCAGTAGCGCTAGCTATATGTGATTGTGTGGGTGGGTGTGTGTGTTGACGCGGCTAATTGGTTTCTGACCTCCGCGCGGATCACGCGGTGTGAGCGGTAGTTTTGTCGTTGGCAGTGGCCACTGCCGTTTCTTCGTATTCTTCTTCTTCTTCTTCGTCGGTGCTTTGACGTATAGCGGCAGTGAATAGGTTAGGTGATGTGTTATTGTGCAGGCTTTGCTCTCAGTGAATTCGGTGTGGATAGTGATAGAGAATAGCAGTCAGTTTTTCTTTAAGGTAATGATGTAATTAATAATAATTTATATAGATTCTAGTGAATATTATTGTTTTGTGCATAAGTGTATAATGTATGAATTATGTTTAATTAATAATATCTGAAATTTCTATAGTTATACAAGTGTTGTTGATATATAACAATACTTTTGACATTTTAACATTCTAATTTCAATTGAGAGAAGGTTAACCAAGCGTAATTCACGTTCGCTGTCTTTTATTTCTGTTTATAAAGGCGAAAGAAGAAAGTTAATTACATATGTTGACAAATAAATGAATGTATAGCAATATTACAACTTAATATTATGTCACATGTCACTAAGTTTTTTGTATAAAATGAAGAAGAGATATGTGTAAGTGAATAATATTCCTAAAGTTTACAGAATGTTATATATTCCGAGGTTACTCGCTGTTTCTCACTTAGCTCATTGATACAATAATAAGTCTGGCGTCATCCTTAAATCGCGGCTGACTAATGCAATAGTATATAGCGGTGATATCTATTTCAAGAATTATCAAGATATTATTCCGATCACGGCTAAGCACGCAACTTTCTCTAAATCATTCGGCATTGAATAAAATGTCAAATTAGATTCTCATTACCTATTATAAAATTATCGATTTAAAGAACAAATTTTATGCAAATCACATTATAATATCAAGTAAATTAATACAAAATTAATAATGTAAACAGGACCATCGTCTACAAAAAATAATTACACTTAATCACAACTAAAATTCACGATTCATAAATAATTACACAATACAAAACTTCAAAACACTGTGACTCCACTTATACACCCAATTGTCTAATATTCAATCCCACGTACAGCAGCGGCCCAACCACGTCCACGCACGCAATAACCAAAAGCATCGCAAACGCATATATACGAATTCAACACAGCAATGACGGTGATAACATGAACACCCATTTATCTACGTATATAGAATGACGCGAGGAATCGTGCCGTAGGCGCCGTCACATATAAGCGCGGGAAAATCGTTGCCGTCATTACGCAAACGTCGAGGGGGGAGGCACGTGCCCCTCCGCCTCTCGATCATAATGAGCCGAAGCCGGCTGATCTCACGGCTTGCAGGTTCTGACGCGAGGCTGCGGTGTTGGTTTGGTGAGAGAAGGAGGAGGCGTCGATGGAATGTGGGCCACGTGCGGATTGGTTGGTCTTGGGTGGGTGAAAATTGTGTAGTGTATATAGGGATGATCGGGGTATGGTATTGCGTTATTGTGTAAAGAGGTTTTGTCGTATTGTGATTTCAAATTTAAAAATCAATGAGGTGAGTTTGGTCGTCGATTAATGGGTTTAGCCTTGAAGTTGGAATTCATTACCGTGTTTTTCTCTCTCTCTCTCTCTTATGAATGGCGTCAATATGAACTCAATGTTTAATATGTTCATTAAGAATTACTCACTACTTTATTTCTCACTTTATTCGCTGTATGATCATTAAAATCAATATGATTCTATAATATTATAATGCATAATACATTGAAACAATCTAAATTTTATTTTGTTACATTTTGTTTATATTGTTTCGAATCATAAATTGCATACTAATTTTATTCGGAACATAATATTTATATTATTATCAATAACAATTTTTCAAAAAAAAAAATATAAATACTTTCATCTCAGTAACAATAGATGTTGAATTGCACGATTTTCGTGATTTAAAGTAACATCTATACTTTTTTTTTATTTTCATTAACAATTAGACATTTAGCTGAAGATTAAATACATCATGACCGAGTACATATTATAAGAGTGAGTGAGTGAGAGAGATGGGAGAGAGAGAGAGGGAACTCATTGTTGTAAAGTACAAATACGCACGCGATATGATACTTTAACACGGCATGGAAAGAGTTCAAGAATAGGAATCGCTGCTAATAATACAACATTGAATATAGCTCCCTTGTAGAATAATAACTTCAAGCTTTTCGTATTTTATATACATTTTTGCATAATTCATTGTATACTTCTCTACCTCTTTTATACTACACTTCCGTTCACGCATTTTACTAACCATTTAAAAAAACAAACCAAACAGCCATATATTATCAATGAAAATAGTATCGTAAACCAGCAAAAATCACATCAACAGTTGCTTCGAAAGCCCAACAAAAAGCAACTAAACTTACTTCCCGTCAACAAACATACTCGCCATCCCTGACCTATACCCACACATCCACGACGACCTCTCGAACTCCTCTAAAAAACCTCTCGAGTTTCCCTCCTCTCTCTCTCTCTCTCTCTTGGCCCACGTCAGGATCTTACGAAGCGCTCCATGCAGCTGATTATCGACAGTTCGAAATAGCCGCCTACCGTCGTCCAAGTTCGTCGGGTAAGCCGATCAAACCTATAGCCAAACTCTTCCGTCGCGGCCTGTCGCTTTTGCCACGGTGGTATAGTACAGTGGCGGTAGTGGCTTATTTAACAGTTTTGTTATCACGGCAAATATATGGTAAGCTACTATTGTCAAGGGGGGGGGGGGGGATTTGAGTGCGCGCGCGCAAGAGGGTTTCAGGTAAATAAATCCGGAGGCGTTTGGAGACAATAACAAATGGGTACTATGTTAAGGTTTGGAGCGGAGTATAGGAAAGTTTGGTGTTATTGAGGTATCGGTATAGCTGGTGATGGGAGAAGTGTGTTTTCGTTGGGTATATTTTAAATGAATACTTGGTTAGGTATTAGTAGGAGTGGAGATAGTTGAGAATGATATTCTAATATATGTATTATTTATTTAACGCTGATTTTTTGGGTTCAGATTTAAGAGTTATGATTCTTTAATAAACAGTTCTTTTTGTTGCATGGTTTTTTTTTGTAAATTGCGAAAGTTTTAATATAAATATTAACAATTCTGTGCAGTATGAAAGCGAATATTCTACTTTAATGATCTAATTTTAAAGTTTTCTACATATCTTCAAAAGCCAAACAAAAACTTCATATTTTTAATATATTACTTTACACATACAATGCAAACCAACCATACTAATTATAACTCTTTTCATTTCTGTTTCAGGTAAGAACGCATTGCATTTCTGCCACCCCTAACTTCTTGAAAAATACGTAAGTCTCTTTTTCCCTATTTCTTTCTCTCAATAAGGTCGCTTCGTATACGCGCATTCATACCGTAGCGCGGCAAGGAATATTTATTCCCACAATTATACTTCAACTGCGAATTCAACGCGCATATAGCCATGCGTCTATTCATACATTTTTGAAAGCCGCTGCGTTTCGCATTTCTCGCGGACGCCGTATATATAGTGTAGTTTGTGCAAAAACGAATTTGCGTGCGCGGTCATAAAATCTCTCTCTCTCACTCTTGTGTGCGTGCTCGCGTACAGAAACGTGCTCGGGAAAATTTTCAATTTCAAAAGTGCCAGGCACGATTACATCGCGTCGTCGCCTTGAAAAGATGTTTATTAGCCGCGTGATAAACGCGAAACAACTTCGCAGTAGAATTAATGTTTTTATTTGCCTTTAGAAGCGAGAAGAAAAAATATATATATATATATATATCAATAGAAGAAAAATATTTTTCGTTCGTGTGCTCATATGTGTATATATGTATACGTGTATGTACATGTATATGTGTGAGTGTGAACGTGCTCTTTGCCAGTTGAATTTCAGAAGGTTAAGTCCAGCGACGTCCGGCGCTTAATCGAATTTCCGAAGCGTTAAACCTGCTATGACTGTTGATTACTTCGGCGTCTTTTTTTGACGCGCCAGGCTCAAAGCTTATATATATATCTATTGTGGGTATATGACTGAAATTGAAAGTAACCCTGAGAGAAATCAATTTTTGAGTTTTTAATTAAATTCTTTGCCGTTGATTCTATCTAGAGGGTTTTGAATATGACTGTATGTGTGTGTGTGTATGTGTGCGGAAGTTTCCTGTGAAAAGTCAACTGTATTGTATAGGAATAGTACGCAGAGCTTTGTAACTATTTAAATGAATGAAAATGGTTAAAATAATCCTAACAAAAAAATTTATTCAATTTTATACAGAATAGAGTAATTTAAAGATAAAGGAAAACATTCTAAATTCGATCGTTATAAGATCAATGCATTTTTTTCATAATTGAATTTTCCTAAATAAATTTTAAAAACATAATTTAAAATCATAACCCTCATGCCATTGTAAACTTCTAATCGACAATCACTGTTAATATGACACGATGTATTAAAATGTAATTATGTAAGCTTAAAACAAGGTTTTGTAAATTAAAACGCATTAAGCGAACGATGATTAAACTTCCCCTCGACAACAATTACGAAACATTATAAGAATTAAGAAATTTTCTTCAACACATTTACTCAACGCAACCTTCACCTTTTTGAAAAAGTAACCCTTCGCGAATGTTTTCCAAACACTCGCTCATCTCTTCCATTATTATTTATGAGTACAGCGCAGGCGCGTTAATGAAAACCGAACGTTGAAAGGCTGTGCCACCGTTACGCGTCGACAACTCGACGCAGATTAATGCCTCAGTCCCGCGTCAGCTGTGTGTTTGGTCCTCCCCGAATTTTTGGAACCAAGCTTGCACGGAAACTCGAGAGTCGAGTGTACGCGCGGAGCTAATTATTGGCAACGTGCTATACTGTTGGTGTTTCGTAAATTGGTTAGACGAATGTGGGTCGGTGTAACTCGACGTCGAAATGTAGTTCGCGAACGAATGCTTTTATAAAACCAGACTTTGAATTATTGAAAGTCATTGGTAATGTTTATAATGTCAGAGAAAGTTATATATATTTCATCGTACAATACAGCAGTAAGTCAGCTTCCCAATAATAAAAGTAAAAAGAAAAAAGCTTCGACGATACTTTACCATTACCATTACAAAAGCTCGGACTAATTGCTACAAAACAGCCGACTTGTAAGACAAAAAGAAAGGTTGCTATACCGGACCAACGTTCTTTCTCTTACTTCCTTCTTTCTTCAATCGAAACAAAAAGCCCCTTAAACTCGATTAATAATCGAAGCACGCGCGAAACTTCTACCGTTCGCTATAGCAACTCGCGTAAAAATTGTATCCTACCGAGCAGAGAAAAAAGGGGAAAGAAGCTCGCAGCGAGTCGTAAGAAATCGCCAGGCAGGAAATTAAGCAGTCGAAGGCGGGAGAGAAATTCGAGCAGCGCAAATCTCGATTTCCACTTTCGCTAATGGCCGTAAGGCAGAGAGAGAGAGAGTGAGAGAGAGAGGAAAGAGTAGCTTCTTTGACGGGAGGATAGGGTAGTGGCGCGTCACGTTCGGTAATCTACGATGCGAAACTTTCATTACTCGATGGTCCGAGCTGAGTCTCGTTCGTTCGTAGAGTTTGACTGCGTGTTTCTTGCCTCGCATTTTAGAGTTCGCTACTGGCATGGTTGTTCAAATGGGTTTGGAAATGGTGTGAGTTTTCGTGGGCGTATATATAGATACATTCAAACTTTGTACTTTATTCATTTAAACATAGTGAATGTTTAGTTTATAATTGAGTATATTTATATCAGTGGAGTTCGATTCATAGACATTACTGAATCTTTTAAATAGCGTGCGTATAAACCAAGCTTACTAACCGCTATCACTAACATAGTTTCTCTAACAATGACATTTAAAATTATACACAATCACTTTATACAGCAAATTCCCGAACCATCCCCTTCACTGCTTTCAAATCAAATTCCCTGCCTATTTCTATTTTGTTTTCGTATTAACGCAAATCCACAAGTTTCTCCCTCGCTTTTTTTTCTCCCGCACTCACTCGAGAACCTCCTCTCCGAACCGCGCGTAACTAACTCTCTCCCGCTATAGAATGAACTTTCCACATCCGCGTACCGCGCGCACTGCATCTTCTATACACGCCAGCGCCTATACACAGCGCGCAACAACTCTGACTCCACAAACGTACCTTTAATTATCTTTCTTCCACCCCATTCCAGCTCCTACTCTACATAACCGAAAGTTTTTGACTTGGTCCGCCGCAAACCACGCTACATACACGTGCAGCGCTGGACTCTTGCGCATATATATATATATATATATATATATATACTACTGTATTTATATATATATAGCGACAGTGTATGTATATATGCATGTAACTGTGCACTTGTGCCTTTGAAGGAGATCAGATTTACGTGACGAGGAGTCCAGACTTTTATCTGCTAGCGAGAAATTACAGGGAGGGTGAAAGAAAGAAAGGAAGATAGAGTTATTGTCTCGTGTTAAGTGCTTGTAAAGAGAGGAGAGGTATAGAGCTGTGCGAGATAAGAAATTCGTTGAGAGGTGGAAGATGGAAGTTTTAATTGAGAGATGTACTTTGATTCCATTTATCGTAATGAAATTTTCGCGGATCGCCAAGATGAGGGAATATATGAGGAAGTATAGTGCTCGGTAATTTTAGTGAAGTTTCATTGGAAGACGAAACATTTTATCAAAATTACGTTGGAATGTGAGCATTGAAGTAATTGATAAGAATTAGTTATGATGGATTTTTGTTCAGTATAAGTGATTGTAAAGTTTTATACTTAGTTAATCAAGAAAAAAGTGAAAAAACTGTAGCTGAAACGTATTGGGGCTGAGTTCGGAGAAGTTTAAATAGTGGCGAATAAATTTGATAGTGATAATATACATTTAGATTTACAAAATCGAAAAATAGCTGCGTTCACGGTAAACCAATCTTTTCCTCAATTATCAAAGTACCGCGTATCAATCTAAACACATGAATCAACAATGAACGTGAAATTGCCGAATTACAATGCAACAGCCTATCCTATATAACGAAAGACCGTCGGAAAAAGGCGGTAGAGATGGGTATAGAATCGACCGCAATAGCTTTGAAAACACGCATAGCTTTCAGCTTGGCCATTTTTCACCTCACATACATACACAATCAACGTAGTTATTTTACGACTTGATTTTTTTTTGTCATTTAAAGCAGTTTGCGCCAGTACGTATTTTCCTCTCGTCGTCGCAGCACACACACATATATACATGTGCGTATCGGGCTTTCAAACGATTCGCGGTCGACTATCGCGCGAGCGTATATACATGCCCGTAAAATGTTCAAAGTGCAAATTTCAAGCGCGCGGTGCGAGTATAATAAAAATACATATACATACGTGCCCGTACGCGAGTGCGGGAATTGTAAAAAGTGGTATAGGATGGTTCAGTCGTTTGGTACACGAAAATGACCTGAAAATACGTATGTTGAAATATAATGAAATGGGAGGCTTGATTTAATTTTTGATGGTCAGTCGTAAGGCAGATTAAGATGGGATAAAATTTCGCCCGCGCGTCACGGGAATTTAGCCCTTGTTTTACGGGGACTTTTATATACGTTCGCTTTAATTGCGAAGTAACGCTGGAGTCTTTTTTTTTAACCGATGGAGCTCTTAATCGGTGTAGAGATTGTCGAGTTCTCTTTTGACTTTATGTAAGAATTTTTTGTGGCAAAAGAAACCTTTTCCATCCTATTAGTATAAAGATGCTTAATTTTTTATGTCGACTATGCCCTACTGAACTTTTTTGGACAATAGGGTTTGTAACCGTCGTCAATTAAGAATAATTAATTTACGGCGTACTTGCCTTTTAACGTTTGCAAACGTATAACAATTTTGCCGGTATTTATTTATTGAGTGTAATGAAACGTACGTGTAAGCGGTAGTTAAAAGAATATAACGAATGTTACCTCGTTTACGCAACAATTATTATACATTTCCTGAAATTGTTATAGTATTTTTATATCAATATTGAACAAAATGTGATAAAATGTAACAATAATTTTATCCATGAAATGTACGCTTGTAGGTTTAATACTTTGTGCTATTAAAATATTGTAAAAGATACAAATAATGGTAAAATTTTTTTTATTTTCATTATAAGAATATAATTCAACAATTAGTTAAAACAAACACGAAATATTTCTTTACAATTAACATTAATCTTCAATTCGAAACTAATCTTCCCTGTACAATATCATCAATCGATAGACAATACCTCATAAATAGATGAGATTGTTAAAATCGATCAACTATCGAAAGATATCGGACAGCCAGCGATAAAGAAACGAGCCGCAAAAGAACCCAAGCTTTTGTGCCTCTCGATAATTGTCAACGAACACGCGAAAAACTTTTTTTTTTCCTGGAAAAATCTCCGACAGTGTCATCCACGTTATCCTGCGTATAGATTTTTTTAACACCCTTCGTGGTTTTTTCCATTTCGGAAATTTCACATACAGATGCTAGATGAAAAAAAAAGAAAAGTAGAAACGAGGTTGCGCGACGGTTCCGATTCATTTTATTTCATTTTCCGTTATTTTTCGGGAAAAGAAAGCGAGAGAGGGAAACGTCGCGCGAAAAATTTCGGTTGTCAGGCCAGATTTATCGAGCCACTAGGACCGGATGCGCGCATTTATTTATCCCCGTGCATGCTGTGCACCAGAAGCACTTCGTTTTTTGAAGAGGTTATAGATGATGTAATTTTCGCGCGCTACGGATGGACATGTATATGCGTCGATACTTTACTTCTCACTCTTTTGGTTTTAGCCCTGGGATTTTTCATCAATATACGCGTTGTTGAAATTTTTACTTGTATCCGAGAGAGAACGTCGAGTGCACACCGGTATTGGTGTGACTTTTTTTTTTAATAATTCCCGTGCTCGAGCGAAAAATTGTAGATTCCGGATGAAATTGGGACGGACGCTAAAAGTGCCGCGGTCGTGGTGGATGAATTTAATGAGAATTCGAGTAACGCCTTTTAACTGAAATAGAATTATTTTCTTTTGAACGCGGATCATTAGCGACATATTGAGTTTACTGACTCTTATATGATTTAAACATTTTTCTTTTCTAACAACTCTTGCGATAAACGATATATTCTAGACTATTATAAATTAAAATCGATTTTTAACGTAAGTACTTTACGTCTAATCAATCAAATCTTTTTGATAGAATCAAATGACATGATATACGCTTTATACGGTATCATATCCTTCAATTGACGCAAGACAATGGGAATTAGTGAAACGCGCCTAAAGCTCGCATAATAAACACTTGTACGGGGATTCAGTAGCATCGGATCTACGGTATCCATCGGATAACCTCGTCCCCCTTCGTCGATAACAAGCAATAACGGAGCTCTCCGCGATTTCCCGGCGGCTCGAAACTCCCGCGGTTAATCGAACTCGACGACGGCGCACCCGGGAAATCCCGCACTTCCCATTCTCCATCGCCTCGATTGCGAGTTTCCACTTCTCTCCTCTCTCTCTCACTCGCGTATAATAAATTGATCCTAATTTTCTGTTAGTCGCTCGTAATTCACGCCATTATCCTCCGTCTTAAATTAGTCCGAGGCGAGCGCTTATACGAGGAGACGAAGACACACTCTCTCTCTCTCACTTCTCTAACGCTAAATCGAAATTGCAGGCAAAGACGAAAGTTACGTGCCACTGCGCGCTGTGTGAGAGGAAGAGAGAGAGTGAGAGAGAGAGAGAGAGCTTGGATATAGGGATTAGTTGGGTAGAATCTGAAATTGCACTTTTGGTTTGTCGCCCGGAAGTTGGCCGAAAGTAGATCATAGTCGTTAGACGCATATTCGAGGAGCAGGGTGGCTAATCCCCCTACCCTGTTCGCTTCCTGCACCCTTTCTATATAAGCCGTGAGGTCACGCGAGAATGGACGGGTAATAATGAAAAATTTATGTCACAGGTTTTTCGCGTGACGCGAGTTAGGATGTTCGACGGGGGGGTTAGACGACTTGCGAGCGCATGTTTAATTGGGTTTAAGGGCAAAGTAGCTCTAAGCTGATTTATAATGATTTATTCGTGGTAACGAGGAGAATTCAAAATTTTCTTTTAAAAGGGTGTTGTTAAATTATAAAAAGGGCAAATAGTAATTATAATGTATACCAATTTTTTCATTGTTTTAGGGATAAGAGCATTTATTAGTTTAAAAGAGGAATTAAATACGTTTCATTCGATCTAAATGCATTAAGTCACAAATTAATTATTCTACTCTGTTAATTCAAATAAGGACGAGTATTGTCACTATTGTTGTTGAATAAACTTCATGAGACTAGCGAATTTTTAATTATCTGCAGATTAAGTATAAAATAATAAAAAATTCCCTTTACTTGTAAATGTACATGAGAATACTGTATAGATATAGCTACAAAATGTCGAATGCATGTATAAATAATGTAAAACAAGTATATAATAAATATATTACTTATTTCCTGTATCGCTCCGATGAAATATCAGAGATTCGGAAACCATCGATTAATAACGATTGTTAAACTGACTTAAAAATAAATATATATTGAATATTAATAAGGATTTATTACAATCGTAAAATTATGGCATGTAAAATGTAAATTAAAATGATATTTGAAATGAAATTCAATTAATCGCATTTTAATATCAATCCTTCGAGAACCTCGCATATCAAATAATATGAAACGGCAAAATCTCTATATATATAAAATAATCAACTAAAAAATAATTCATTCAACAATAAAAAAATATTTTTATAAATATTTATAATTTTTTATATTCTCTAAAAAATAATTCCTACCTAAAAAGAAACTAACTATCTCCAGTACCCTCACAACCAATTTCTACGTCTATCCGACTATGCTATACGACATCACCGAGCGTCTACCTTATCAATATGGATGGCTGCGGCGAGCACCTCCACCGCCGCCGCATAATGTAGAAGCCGAGAGACCCGAGTTAGCTTTGTACGCGATTCGCGCGTACGTCCTTCGTCCGTCCGGAATCGCCACTTCGCGAGGCTAATTGAAGTGGCGCGCAAACGTCGTTCTCTTCTTGTCTTCGGCAGGAAATTCGGCAGAACCACGTTTTTGCGATCGACTGAAGTTGTGATCCTCATGGGGCGGGAGGTGAGGAGAAGAATCGGAGAAAGTGTTTTTCTCTGGTGATTTCTATTGGGAATAAGGGAAGTTTTCGTTTGAAATTGTCATTGTCTGGCGGATCGGAAAAGTTTAATTTTTAGTAGAGTTTGAAAAGTTGAAATTTTCTGAAATTTGAAGGACCTTTTTTGGAGTGTGAAGTGTTGAAACGTTTTTGTGGGTGAAAGTAATGGTTAATGGTAAAAGTTATAATTGGAAAAGAAGAAGATAGAGATTTTTCAATTTTTGGCTTGTATTAATTAATAGTATTTTAATCTTTTATTATTGCAGAAAATATATATCCATTATAGGATTTTTCCTACTTTAATTATCTCAAAAATTACAGCAAAATTTCAATATTTTACTTTCGAAAGAAATTCTAATATTTGAAAAGTTTTTAATTAAAATAGTCCATCTCAATATTATTGTACTTTTCAAGTGAAATTCAAAACTTTTTCTTTTATCTGTTTGATGCATAAACAAGTACGGTTAATAAATTTTCACACTTTTAAGAGGTAAAGTTTAATTGTAAGACAGAATTCTAAAGCTAAGTATAAATGGTTTTATTTATTGTCTTCTTCATAAATGTACAAATATCGCCTGAATATTTAGATGAATAACGTACTTATTTTGAAATTTTATATATAATTTTAGAAGTATAACTAACGTAAATTATTATGTAATACGCTGTTTGTTCGCTGAATTAATTATAGTAATGCATTACGAAATAATTAACCCGGTAATAATGTGCTGTAACTAAACCGCAATTTAGTACCTAATAATAGATCTCGAAATCAAACAACGGCACCCGGGTAGATGTTTACGTAATACATAAAATAAATGTACTAAAATAGAAAATTAAAAAATTTATAATATTACAAAATCGATATTTCTCATAAAAGTATTTTTAATATCAACCTTTATATTTATTTATTCATAATGAAATTAAAATAAACATAAAAACGTGATACGAAACAAAAACAATAATATTCGTGAAATAAATAAATTATCCGCTGCAGTACGAGGAGAATACAAAACTTTTCATCACACACGGGGACATTCCCTCAAAAACATTTCACGAAAAAAAAAATTGTGTGGCAAAGGATAAAAATTGAATATGTACACTGATAGAATAAATGTCCGCATAAATGGGAAGCCAACGTTTCCGTATCATACTTCGGACTCGCGTATTCGCACTCATACGGTTTGCACGCAAAAAAAACGCTTTGTCCCAAACCCGGCCTTACTCGCAACTTTTTTTTTTCGTTAAAAAAAGCGACAGGGAAAGAGAAAAATATAGTGAAAATGCATATATGCGTGATGCGTATTGTGCTTACGGTGTTTTTCCGCGACAGTTCCAAAAACTGTCAGCAGAACCGGATGAAGCTTGAAAAGTTTCGATGCGCACGTTTTCAGGCAACTCTGCGGTCGTTCACACGCACTTACATTATACTCTTTTTATTGTTGTTGGCTTTTGTTTTTTACTTTATAAAATATTTTTAATGAATGATTATCTAGTACCAACATTTAATGAATATATATAAATATTATTTGAAAATGATGGTAGTTGATACTTTTTATATAATTATGTCTCGAATAAGATTTTAGCGAAGTAAACATCCTGAAACAGTCCTTTCAAAATAATCTATTTAATAAAAAAAAAGTTATACTTACAAACTCACAAATCATCTTACCACCATTATTCACTATCAGACTCTTAACTTTTCTGATCTAATTCCTTACAATCGCATTCGCTATCGTAAGCACCATTTTCCATAAGAAAATCGTCATTTTATACGATATATTTTTTCCTCCAACTCGTACTCACTCGCTCCCATTGTAATTCACAATTGCGTTCACCTCTTTATTGCGATTCCGCATCAAAGGAATCACCAAGCATCTCGGATTTGCAATTTCATCTCGCGGAATCAATCGCTCTTATATACTTACGTATACGCGCAGCGCTATATCTATTCATCTCTTTTATTGCAAGTGAGTCTACGTGTGCCTTTTGCTTGGAAAGAAACACATTTCGAGTTTCGTTATACGCGTGACTGTAAATCGCGGTTGCAAACCAACGCGATTAACTTTTTTCTGTTTACCGATGAGCTATCCAGAAATGATTAATGTAAGATTCCAGCATTATGAAGTTAGGTTTGGTTTGCAAACATTACAGAAAAAGAATAAGAGGGTAGATTTTACATTGTTCTATATTTTGATAATCTTGTTTTTGAATTGAAAATTATATAAAGAATTAAATAGATGTTAATTACAGATGAACAGATTTTGTGAGAAAAAAAAATTGAATAATTAAAATAAGTCTACAAGTTTTAATTCAAAGGATTTTTTAATTAAGCCAGCCCTCATCATTACCTGCGTTTTTAATTAAAAAAAATCTCGGTAAAACATCATCGCGGCGTGTACGTGAAAAAGAAAATGTGTAATTATGATAACGAAGCGCTGACTTTATCAAATAAAACAATGATCGTCGTAAGGCTATAATACTGGTACAAATAATTACCGGCGAAAGATACACAAAGGCACATTCGCAATCGACCGAAGCCCCTCCTGCTTATATACATACACGTTACGTATTATATACAATATACATGTATATATATATATGTACGTACGTATACGCACGCTCGTTAAGAAGAAGAGACGTGGCGTCGACACTCGCGGACGTTTATTTTTAATTAGTCCGCTGAATCTTCCGCTGACAACGTGCACGTTGGATAATTGTTATGCCGACATTGTTATACGAGCGTTGCGTCACGCGCGCTGTCGTAGGTATATACAGTCTCTCTTTCTTTCTGTTTTCCTTTCTCTCTCTCTCTGTTACTTTTTCATCGAGTGCTGTACCGTGCGTCGACGTTACATTGTTGCTCTTGCTCGTGCAAGCGCGCGGAGAAAGAGAAGAATTTTTCTTGGAAATTAGCGTCGCGCGTAATTCGCGATAATTCCGAAATTAGAGCCAACGAGGTGGTTGCTGAAACGTAGTTTATAAAATGATTGCGAGCGAGTTGTGGGTGAATCTTGGGGAATAAATCAGAGTTACTTTTAGTGCGCGGATGTTAAATTATGATGGGTCGTGTGCTTTTAGAGTCTCGCGAATGACGGGGATTTCGAATGATTTCGATGTGAGAGAATTTACGCCGCGTAAAAGAAAGTTAAATAAGTTGTTAAAGTTTTGATATCTTGGTAGTTACTGGGAAATAAATGTAGATATTATGCAAGATGTTGCAATTAGAGATAACGTAAACGATCCCATTATTTCAGTTTAAGGGTTCGTAATTTTTTTATCTACTTTATAAGTTTGTATTCTGTACAAAAACAATGTTATTAACTGACTTTTAAAGAAATATTTTTTACAATTATAATAAGAATTAGAAATCATGATTTACACGAAGAAACAACATACCATTATCTGTATTTACTAGCCATCTAAGAACAGCTATCTATAAAACTTTTTGTTCTTTTCGCAATTAATCTGAGTGATACATCCAACCTATTATATTCGCTAACGAGGGCGAGTAGCACAGCTGCATCTTTTGCAAGCGAAGCACTTGTAGTTGTGCACCTTTCTCTATTTCTCGCATCGTGGCACTAATCCGTAGCTACGACATTCATGCTGTATACAATCCAAGAGTCAAATGCGATTCTTACGGCATTGAGATAGTAATTTATTTATGTACATTCAGCGTAACGCTGTAACAAAGGAATCAGATTAAAAAAATTCTAACAATAATATTGCATACAACGTTGAACTTTACAAGACCATCTGCTATTCTAATTAATTTTTAAACTCTACCAACAACCTAAAATAAATGGAAATATATAATACTACTTAAGTATATTAATCAGTAAAACGCAGCAACATATGCTAGAACTACACACACACACATATATATATATATATATATATATATATTCCGCAACATTCTGAAAATCCACGAGTCACTGAAACCTCGACTCCCACGTCCAAATTGCACAATATCATTGTACCTCTGTGCCAACCGCAGTAGCAGCATGAACAACAACAACAACAACAACAAAGCCGTCGTCGTTGGACTCCGTACCTTCCCGAAAATTAAGACGAAGTCTCTAATTATGCTACCGCGCAATAACCACCGGGCGAGTAGCGCGCGCGCGCGTAAACGAGAGAAAAGGAGGCGTGTGCGCGCACGTTTTACGGCACGATTGTAAACCCACGCCTTTACGGCCCTCACCGTTAACCTGCTGACTTGGCGGCCGACGGAGCAGCTCGGTTTTCCGGAACACTATATAGAGCGCGCTGTTTTATACGAAGAGTAAGAGAGAGAGTAAGAGAGAGAGAGAGTGAACGTATACGTATGTAAATGAGATGCCGGTGAGCGGTTCGACTTACTACTACTGCTACTGCTACGTTGTTCCCTTTTTGCGCGAGAAGAGAAGTTTCGGCGTTTGACGTACTGGGGGTGGGTTGCGGCAAGCGCAAAAGGTGTTTACGCGAGCGTTTACGGAATGTTGCCTAGCTGTAGAGATAGTTCAAGGTTGTGTTTGCTGTGTGCGTACCTTTTTTTTTCTTCTTTTGCTTTGGAGAGTCAACGAAATCCTTTAAAGTGTCGCTGACGGGTTTAAAGAGTTTTTTTTTCAGGAAACGAGTTTATATTTATATATGGCTGAATAGGATTGAATTTGGTATTGCTTGGGTATTAGGACATGTTGGGGGGTAATAAAATATACATAGTGAGATATTGAGAAAATAAATTTCTTTGTTGTATATATAAAGAATTGTAGAAAACAAAATTCTATTTCAGTGAAGTTAAAGTTATATACTTTATTGTTGATAGTTTACGCTTTAATGGTATAATTTGGAACGAAAATTTTAAATCATAATATATTATATACATTTCATTCAAAATCCAAATGAGACTTAATTTTTTTATGAAAATTCTCATCTACATCTACCTCAAAACGACAATAACACCAGCATGAACCTTTAATAACGAACCATTAACCTAAAACCTACAATTGTCATAAAAACATTTGAAAGCACCGACCCTCTAACACACCAACCACTACAACCCCACCATATCTTCTTCACGTCCATCAACTCTCCACCCCACTCGCTCACTCAAAAAAATATACGCCACTCGCCCATAATCAAAATTAAAAGCATTCAGTTCCACTCACAGCTCTCCCTAGCGTCACTCTCCATCGATTTCATATAAACCAACAACTCGGCGACCGCGTAAACACGTGCGCTCGCATCATATATATAGATGTATAGCAGGAGGCTCTCGTATACCTCTCGAGAGACACGGAACTACTTCAAATAAATAGCGAGCTCAAAGTCACGTGCAGCAGCAGCAGTAGCAGCAGTCTCGCGTCCACGTAATTCACGGCGGCGCGGTGCGCCACGAGTAATTAGGGTAATTACGTGTCGTAATAAGAGGCCGGCGTGGTTCCACTCCCTCCCCCTATACGCTGTTGCGGAAAGCGAGAAACGAGATTACAACTTGCAGGCGCACGAGTGCTGCCCAGAAATTTCCGTCCACCGCGCGAACGTCGCGATTAATGTCGTCCCCACACGATGGAGGCAGGAAGGAGCGACGGGTTTTTAATATTTTTTTTATTTTGTGAGGTAGAAGGGAAATGACTGACTGATGGGGATTGGCTTAGTGGAGGTTGGGATGATAGGATATCTTATCGGAGATGGTGGTGAAGATAGGTGGGAAAGTTTTTTTGAGGAAATTGGAGTGTAATTAAATGCATGCCTTGTGTTTATGGATATTAGTGCGCTTGCTAGATCAAGATTCTAATCTGTATAGTAATCAGTTTATTTTTTCATGTGTTTATAGTCTGCTAAGCAGGTCTACTAGATGGTTTATGAACTTGCAACTAATGTAAAATTAAAAAAAAGTTTTTTTCAAAATAACTTCTCCAAAATAAAACGATTATTTGAATTTTCATATAGTATACGCTCGATTCTTTGGAATTTTTCTCTAGACATTTCAGTACCAAATGCCAGTAGTATTATCAGAGCAACTACGTATACGCATTTACGCTAACGCGAATGCGCTGTCTATGCTTCGCAAAATTTAATCAAGTTTTTTGAACTTTCGCGTTTTTTTTATCAGTCGAAAAGTCTAATTTACCGTTTTAATTAAAAGTCCCTCTCTCTATGTTTCCGAAAGAAGATACACAAGTTACGTTCATTTTCTACGCTCGTAAACCATGACTCAGCACTTCCGAAAGCAAAGTTGATTTTTTCTACATTTTCGCGCTTGAAAGAGCCGAAAAAAGACTATATATATTTATACAAGACAGATGGTAGAGTCGTGCGACAGCAGTTAGGCTCTTGACGTCTTGACAAGTAATATTACAAGGTGACCATCTTAGAACGCACCACATTGATAACGTTACAACAAAATAATTAATCAATGAATGAATTCCGGGT